>QKWP01001885.1:48412-58753 GCA_003550325.1 Gigaspora rosea
GCATTGGTGCATTCGTTCTCAATTTGCTGTTTGTACAACTATATGCATATACACATAAAATAAAATGCAAAAATCTGTGGGCCAAATTTGGTAATTTCAATACCATAAATAGAAACGAAATAAGAAAATCATGAACAATGATGCATTGGTGCATTCGTTCTCAATTTGCTGTTTGTACAACTATATGCATATACACATTAACCGCTCCGAAGTAGAACGTGACGCCTTACAAATTATGATGCAAAAGTTTTATATAAAAATGCCTCGCTGTTTCTTTTGGTAATGGGTTAGTTCCCACATATAAACAAATAATTTTTCAAAAAATTTCTTTAATACAAATAAAATTACAATGACGAAAGCTTTTTTACTTGAATTTATTTCAAATGAAATAGACGGCCTATCAAAAACGAAAAATGATGAAGAGGAATAGGAAGAAGAAGAGGAAACATTTGAGCAATATTCGGAATCTGCCAAAAGAAATAATTCTAATAAACAAGAATCTTGGATTGACAACCAAAAAACATTCAAGCTTGATTTGAAATCTACTGAAAACGGCAATTTTAACAAATACGACCTTACGAATAGTATAGACATTATAAAAAATAATTCATGTTAAATATTACGCTAAGTTTGCTTATAGCCGTTTCGATAATCCAAATTTAAACGCATATAAGGCTTGGCTCTACAATAAATGAGTTTATGTTGTAAACTTGAAAGATGATCCACAAAGCTTTTCTATAAACAAGAAGGCATTTGAGCTTTTTTTTTGAACGAATTCTTTTTTTTTTTGCGATATAATAGCGCGAATTACTAGAGAGAAAGGCATTTTAAAAATTAAGTTACTAGATAATAGTGTTATATGAAACAAATTTCACCTGTATTATAGTACAAATAGTTTATTTTATACTTTTAGATATCTCATAGCTAAAAGATACAATACAATTATTGTATTTTTATTATAAAAATCGTTTTAAACATGTAATTTATCGAATGTTTTAAATTTGCTAATAAAATCCAAACGTCGAAATCGATTATAAATTTATTCTGTCGATTAGGAAATTCTTGTTGACCTCTGCATGTAAATCACGAGAAATTAGACTTTAAGGTTCCAACGTTAGAAAATATAACTGATTTATAGAGAATTCGACCATACAAAAATCATAGGGTCACACATTTTTGCAAACTGCAATCAACAAAATTCCACTTAATAAGTGACTTAGAATTAAAACTTAATCATGAACAATCAATAAAAATAATTTTCGATAAAAAAATAAATAAAAATAAAGTAACCGAGATTAAATTCTTATTCATCAAATCGTTCTATATTGTAAGTTTTAAAAATATCGAATTACAAAAATACTTAATTTTTATCTCATGAAATTCTATTAAATTTCTCGATGGTAAATCTGTTAATTGACATCTAAAATTTTATTTTATTACACAAGGTTATGATTATTAAGGTCAGCTAAATGCAATTATTGAAACCGGAAAGATCATTATCGGGTAAAACATTCATATTGCGAAGTCTTGACATATTGACAGGGTGTTAAACAGAACAGCCTTCCATAAATGGAAAGACATTTACTGAATTGATTTGGCGTTGTTTCTTATAATCTGCCTTTATTGATCGGCTTGCTTTGAAAATGCTATTATTGCATATTGTTTGCAACTGTCGCTCCTATAGACTGCTGCTTCAACATGCTACATATGAATATCATGACTATACATGGAAGTCTAAATTTTTTTTTGATATGAATTCCATAAAATAATTATACTACCTAATTGTTTTGACGTAAAGAATTCAAAATTTTCGATAGCTATGAAAATTAAATTCATCACTAAAAAAAATTTATTATATTCTCACGGCTGTTGCGCTTCTACAGGCTTATAATTTCTGCCATATTTACTAATTCTTTCGCTTTCCATGATTTCTTACATAATGTTATTGTCCGAAAGAGTTACATGAGCATTCAAATTGAAAAGTATGCCACTCATTGACAACGTATTAATTACTATATTAAGAAAATTTCATGCGCACTAAGCTTTTAGTAACATTTATTTTCCTAGTTAAACTTTATTAATAAATAATTAAACTATTATAACTTTTTTACTACTATAATAATCTGGTTGAACCATTAAATAATGTTGTAGACAGGAACTTTATGATTTCAATGGTACTTTAAATACTGAAATTGGCCTAGTGGATCATGATATATACATATTTTAATTTTTGTAACTATTAGTTTTTTCGGGTTCGTATTATTTCGCCGACAATCACTTCACCGACATAACATTTTACCGACAAATACTCACCGACAAGTTCATTTTACCGACAGTTTGTTTCACCGAAGTTCATTTCACCGACAAGTTTTTTTCAAAAAGCACCCTAACTTTAGCCCTAATTCTACCTAATCCTACCCTGACCCTAACGACAATGACCAGAATTACTTTGTCGGTGAAATGTGCTTCGGTGAAATAAACTGTCGGTAAAATGAACGTGTCGGTGATTAATTGTCGGTTAAATGTTATGTCGGTGAAGTGATTGTCGATTCATTGATTGCCACCCAGTTTTTTCTTTATATTTGCAAAAGTTAATTCAAGATCAATGTAGTGGTTTAAGTACCATTAAAATTAGTAAGCTCCTGTATATAACTTTACTTAAAAACCCAAATAAGTTTATACAATAAAATAAAAACTTATTTAAGAAATAATATATTAAAAAATTTTTGAGAACATAATACTCTAAATCTAGTTCGTTTGAGAACATAATTTTGAATCTGAACTTTAAACACTGGTCACAGGTTTGATCTGGCAAATTAAAAATATAAAAACGCACAAACTCAGATAAATTAGTACATATTGTTCGATCAGATAACTTTATTAACATATAAATAATACATTAAGATAAAAAATGGTTTGACGGATGAAAAAATTTTTGATCATAAGCCTTTGCTCAATGAAGGATGTTATTATCGAATTTCGAATTACTAATTATCAAGGAACAGATATGGAAAAAACAAGGTAGCATACAGTTATTACTTGTACTAACGTAAGATAAGATTGTAGTTGTTTATTGTAAAGGTATTTAAGAGTCTTTGTTCAATGAAAGAGGTTATCTTTCTTTTCATTATTGCCTGTCTGGTAGTAAAGGCTGGCCTTGTTCTTTTCCTACTCACTTGTCTCTTAGCAACGCAGAACTAAGAAAGTACTTAATTTGTTAATAGTTTAAATGGTATCGATAATTATTGTTAAGTTCCGCGGCTGTTACAGACGGTGCAAGGACTCATGCTTGGTGATTAGCAGTGTAAGGACCTCAATGATTAGGCCCATGGCTGTAATGATAGTGCAAAGACTTCATGTTGGTGTTTAGGCTTGCAAAAACGGCGTAAGGACCATCTTTTAAAATAGCATTAGAGTCACTACATTATTCCACATAATGCATATGACCATCAGGGACACAGGCTTTATGCAATAAGAATTTGTAAATTATGCATGTGGTATATGTAAAATGTAAAAAAAAAAGCAATTTTTATTCGTTAAAAAAAAAAAAAAAAAAACTGAATATAGCGCTCAACTAAAAACTTTTGATCCGTTTTATGATTTATATATTAATTTTTAAATACCGCGTTCAACTACAAACACTGATCGATCCGTTTTGTGTATTTAAAATAATAGCGTTCAACTAAATAAAAACCGATCCGTTTATGATTTATTCATAGTTAAACAACGCTTTAATAAAATAAAAAAAAATATATTCATTAAATTCAAGCGCTCTAGTATTCAATTTAATTATTTTGAACTCTTTCAAAAAATAATATAAAAATTTTTTAATGCATTTATTTAGATTTTATTAACACATTTTCTTACATGCTATCGATATTAAATGATTCGCATTTTAATATGCTACTAAAAATTTAATATATTTCGCACTTTAACATACTACTAAAAATTAAATTATTCCATTAAACATACTACAAAAATTAAATTATTTCCCACTTTAACATACTATCAAAAAATTATTATATTTCGCACTTTAACATATAACTATATTATCAGCTTATTCGGCTCTACTACTGTATTAATCGGTTTTTATAATAATCAAATATACAGGCCAAATCAAGATAAAATTCTTATTGAGAATATGCATGTGACAATGATATTATATAAATGATGTAAAATTATGTGATTTCATTTTTATCTATGTGATATTCGGTGAAAAGAAAGGAACCGAAATTTATTACATAATTAACAAAGTTCTATAAATTCACGAAGGTAATCTCGAAATGATTTGTTGAATTGTTTATATTGTTCATAAATGCGCTATGTAATGCTTGATTCCACTCTTCTAATATATGTCTATCTATATTAATTTTAGCATTAAGGTTTGAAAATGTACTTTGATTATAATTGTTTGCGCTGTTTATGACTTCAATAATCTGTATCGGTGCAATTCAAAAGTTATTTGTACATTAAATAATGCTGTAGATAATGGTTAAATAATGGAGCTAGAATTTCTGTATTGGTACATTGAGAAATATACTTAAATGCGATGGTCTGTAAAGTTGTTTGCATTACAATAAAGTTTAAAAACATTGCAAGTTGCTTGAAACAAGGTTTATTCATTCCGATAAGGATATTTCTATATTGGGGTTTCTTGGAGTTGTAAATCAATACTAGCACGTACCCTTAAAATCTTCAAAGCAGCGCTCTGTATTTGAGAATATACACCAAAAAAATTTATAAGTACCCATTCGTAAAATTTTAATGGTAATAAAAGTTGTTTGACAAGAATATTTGTAACAGGTTCATTTTTTAAATAATTATCTAGTGTTTTGTTAAATGTATTTTCTGAGACACGTATCCTTTGATAGTGTATAGAGAAAATCCCAAACATAGAATTTATTTAAATTACGTCCAGGATTTAGGTGATTCTTTATTGATAAACATGAAGGATTCGACTAATGTTTCACCAATATTATCTAAATTACGCTCGAATATGTAAAGAAAGTCGCAAATGACACCGTAATTTAATCGGAAGTCGAGATTTATTAGTTCCACAAGTCGCTCATTATCGACTCTAGTATTTGGTTGAATCCAATCAGCTGTAGAAGTGGGTGGGAAAAGGGTTAAAAGAGCTCCTTGCATTACATGATTATCTACGTCATCGCAGATCTCATAATAACCAATAATATTAACTAAATCTTTGTGAAATAAGATTGCACGTGCAATCACAAAGTTGCCGATTATTTTCATGACCATCTTTAGATGGATATTCATCAGGTAGGTAAAACTTTCCAGAAGGTCTTGGTGGTAATGGGATAAATTTCTCGTTTATTATCAAATCATTGATAGCATCAATATTTTTTTTCTAGAATTTTTGGAGCGTCACTTATTACGTGAGGACCAGCAATGAGAAAATAGAAAAACTTCATATCGTTACTTTTCGCGCAAATGTCTTGAGTTTTTAATTGATTTCCTACTTCATTTAAGAAAAATGTAAAGACTGGTATTTGTAAATTGCTTGCCCAAGGGTCATCTTGCAACAATCTGATCCGTTCAGCATCAAATTGACCAACGTTGTGTGCGATCTTGAATTCGATAAGTTTTTGATCGTAACTGCCGTAATTCATAAGAAGTTTTTGTATCATGTATCTTGAAAGAATTCTATGTCTTGCATTGGTAGCTTGCGCGACAGAAAGATTAATAAATGATGGTCCTAATCTAATTGCGTGAAAAAGCGCATGAGCACGACCGTATTTATAAATAATCCATTCTGCTCTTGCTTGATTATCTCTAGCAATGACCGACCAAATGTTACAGCATATGCTAAGGTTTATGTGCGATCTTGAATTCGATAAGTTTTGATCGTAACTGCCGTAATTCATAAGAAGTTATTGTATCATTTATCTTGAAAGAATTCCATGTCTTGCAATGATAACTTGCGCGACAGTCCTAATCTAATTGCGTGAAAAAGCGCATGTGTGCGACCCGTATTTATAAATAATTCATTCTGCTCTTGCTTGATTAGCTCTAGCAATGGCAGACCAAATTTCACAGCATAATGCTAAGGTTTGTGGTTGGTAATATATTTAAAAATAAAAATTTTAATTTCATCGGGGAGGTTTTCAGTATTTGTCTGACTGTATTAATAATAAAAAAGGTAAAATCGATGGTTACACAACTAGAAATTGACGCCTTAAATTTTAATTAAATACTATAAAACGAAGCATATTAATAATAAAAAAGGTAAAAATCGGTGTTAATCTCACAACTAGAAATTACGCCTTGTAATTTTGTCACAAAAAATTACTCAATACCTAAAGAATCGGAGTTTACCACAACGTACAATTTTTAATGCAAAATTTTTATATAAAATACCTCACTATTCTTTTGGCAATGGGTTAATTCCATATATAAACAAAAAAATTTTTCAAAAAATTTCTTTAATACAAAAAAAACTACAATGACGAAAACTTTTTTTCTTGAATTTATTTCAAATGAAATAAACGGCCTACCAAATAAGAAAAATGATGAAGAGGAAGAGGAAGAGGAAATATTTGAGCAAGATACAGAATCTGCCAAAAGAAATAATTCTAATAAACAAGAAACTTGGATTAACAACCATAAAACATTCAAGCTTGATTTGAAATCTACTGAAAACGGCAATTTTAATAAACAAGACCCTACGAATAGTATAGACATCATAAAAAATAAATTATGTTAAATATTACGCTAAGTTTGCTTATAGCCGTTTCGATAATCCAAATTTAAACGCATATAAGGCTTGGCTCTACAATAAATGAGTTTATGTTTTAAATTTGAAAGATGATCCACAACAGCTTTTCTATAAACAAGAAGGCATTTAAACTTTTTTTTTTGAACGAATTTTTTTTTTTTTTTTTTTTTTTTTTAAGATATAATAGCGCGAATTACTAGAGAGAAAGGCATTTTAAAAATTAAGTTACTAGATAATAGTGTTATATGAAACAAATTTCACCTGAATTATAGTACAAATAGTTTATTTTATACTTTTAGTTATCTCGTAGCTATAAGATACAATTATTGTATTGTTATTATTATAAAAATCGTTTTACAGCTGTTTTCAAAAAGGTGTGAACGATCAGGGATCACCATATCATGGGAAATTCACGATATTTCCCAAATTTCGTACTTTTTTTTACTCTCGCTTCTAACAGAGAAAGATTCTCACCAATTTCCCAATAGAAATAGTTTTTATAGTTCAATAAAATAATACTATTCTAAGTTAAAGGTAAAATTTAACAGGTGAATTAAGAAATTTTTAATAAATTCCTAAAAACGGTAGTCATCTTGAGTCTTGCAAAGTTATATGATTTTGCTTTATGCAGTAAATCAACTATTGATCAATTAAAAATTTTAGTGCTTTAACGTATCTCTTAAAGTAAAATTTTTAATATTTAGAGTTGCTGAATGATTTTTTTTGTTTTTGATTTATTCAATCTTGATAGACAATTAATGCATCGTGAACAAAGTGAAAAATTAAAAGAATCTTTAGAGTTACTTAATAATTATAATGCAATATATTTTTCTCGAGCAAAAGAAACTTGTTCTTCTGTCCAATTGGACGTAAAAATTCGTTATACGCATATTTGACAGCTTCAGTTCGATTGCCTCTATGAGTGGTTTTGTAATATCACATTTGAATTTTTGTGTTTGCAAATAAACTGCACAGTATAAACACTTTCAACAACTAAAGCAAGTCCCTCTTTTGTGTATAAGTTTTGTATCTAGTGCATCCGCCATCAATATCAATACGTAAAAATAAAATAATATACATTGCAATAATTTGTTTATATAGCGATAAAGATAATGATTAGAAAAAGGTATCACGCACTTATCAGTACGAGGTGCTTAATTGCTACATGGTTAATGATATAAAAATTACAACGGACGTCATTAATTATCTAACCTAAAATATGTATTAATTAAGCATCTCACACTGATGCGTGATAAAAAAAGTTAATTATTAAAATTTCTGATTTTCCGATTCCCCATATGGGTATATGTCATAAAAATCACCTGTTCACACCTTTTTGCAAACAGCTATAAACATGCAATTTATCGAATGTTGAATTTAGGAAATTCTTGTTGATCTCTGCATGTAAAATTAGACGATTTTCCGATTTTAAGATTTCAACGTTAGAAAATATCACTGATTTATAGAGAATTTGAATCTCAGAAATTTCCTTCGACCATACAAAAATCATAGGGTCACACATTTTTGCAAACTGCAATCAACAAAATTCCACTTAGTAAGTGACTTAGAATTAAAACTTAATTATGATCAAATCAATAAAAATAATTTTCGATAAAAAAATAAAATAAAATAAAAATAAAAATAAAGTAACCGAGATTAAATTCTTATTCATCAAATCGTTCTATATTGTAAGTTTTTAAAAATATCGAGTTACAAGAATACTTATTTTTATCTCGCAATGTATTTGAAAATTTACTAAATTTCTCGATGGCAAATCTGTTAATTTGACATCTAAAATTTTATTTTATTACACAAGGTTATGATTTCTGTATTAAGGTCAGCTAAATGCAATTATTGAACCCGTTAAAGATCATTATCGGGCAAAACATTCATATTGCGAAGTCTTGAAATATTGACAAATTCTGTATTACAACTTATTAATGTCCTGTCGACATAATATATGACATACTTTGTAGTTTACATCAAGTGTTTAAACATGTTAGTTCTTCAAAACTATAGGATGCGGTATGTATTTTAAATTCAAACTTTAAAAAACTAATTTAATATATAATTCAATTTATTGGTGGATTTCTGAGCCAATACTATTACATTTCACAATCATTCGTCAAAAAATTAAACTAACGCAATATTAAGCTTTTTTCAATCTGCTGTGACAAAACCAATTGTCACTAATAAGTTTCTTAATCGAGTTCAGGTGATTAGATTTCAAAAACTAGCCTTCCATATGGAAACTTTAATTATATCCGTTATATGAGTTAAAATATTTTCTTTAGGACCTAACAATTTTCCCGAATTGGATACTATTCCTTCAAATGGTATAAGTATGCGAGAGGCTTCACAAGCACAATTAGTATTACAAATAGTAATATACAGTAAATAGCTGCAAAGATAAATACTTTGCGGTCATCCAATAATCACGTTTATAATAATTTGAGGGTATATATGACTAGAATATATTCATTAATAGCTTTGCGATATATTACTGTTTAAATTAAATACAACACTCTTAATTTTAAAATTGAATATTCGTTAAGTAGATTCAGAATTAACTTTAGTTCGAAATTCTTTGACGATTTGAATGAATTTAAAATTTCGTTCCGAATTAAGTGTATTTAGAATCAACTTAACTAAATCTAGCAAGATTCTATTCTGACGTACAACATATATATTCAATACTCAATTTACATCTTTTCGAATACTACCCTCAGCCTAAATTTAAGTAGAAAAATTTTTTTGTATACTGTGCTAGATAACTTACTGGGTGTCCACTGTTAGTTTAATTACGAACATAGTGCAGGTAACAAAGTGATGATCACTAATTATACCAAAATTTTTACTATTATTAAAATATATATTGTATAGCCTTTAATTTCTCGTGTTATACTTACCATTTTTCATAAAGGCAACATGCTTTAGAAAAGGTGTTTTTACAATGTGAAAATGTGAGCTTTACTTTAATTACTTAAATATAGATAATTTTTACTATTTTGCTGTATAAATTCAATATGTTAAAAATTTGGGTGGTTATAATAAAAATTGTTTAGACAAATACTTATAAATCGAATACTGTATTTGAAATTTAATTATATTGGAATTAGGCCGTTTGAAGTTAATTTGTTGGTTAACATCACCCCCCAGCTGAAGTCTCCCCCCACCTCCCCGAAAACGAACAGCCAATCAAAACGCTGGATGACTCTCACCAGTCACCAGATCTATATCAACCAATGAAATTGGCCCATCTTTGTTCATTTTTATATGTTCATTTCATATGTTCGTTTCATTTTACCCCCCCTCCCGAGAGTCCTGTAAAAGTGATGTTAACCAATGATTTAATTTCAAACGACCAGGCCGTTTGAAGTTAATTTTTTGGTAAAAATTACCCTCCCCCCCCCCTTTGATGCTCCCTTGTAAAAATGAACATATAAAAAAAGTAAAATTAAAAAAAAAATACCGTATAACCACGAAATAACGCGATGGGGTGTGGTTTCTAATTTCGGTCTAAATTAAACTTAATTCATGCCGAAATTTGAAATAATTCCCTATGCGCTATTTTGCGGTAATACTGTAAATATAAAATAAAAAAC
>QKWP01001885.1:69662-102313 GCA_003550325.1 Gigaspora rosea
TTTTTTTATAATAATATATAATATATGTAATATTTAAAATATAATATATAATAAAAAAATAAAATTTTATATTAAATAGCGAAAACTTGTGATTATTGTATATTTAATAAATTAAAATATTATATAATAATAATAAATAAAAAAAATTTATAATTAAATAGCGAAAACTTGCAAAAACCTGTAAAATGTTCAAAAAGCATGATTATGTGAATATAATAATTATTAATTGATATCATATTTGATATAACCGGATATATATCGATTACTATCACTATCGATAGTAATCGATAGGGTATTAACCGGATATTAATCGATTACTATCACTATCAATAGTAATCGATAGGGGTGTTGATAGTCGATATATATCTTACCGGTTAGTAATCGATATATATCTATATATAAAATTTGCTGATGATCACTATCGCAAAACTTAAGTTTTTGAGACTCCTGCACTTACTGTTTTGATACTCCTAGATGTACCCCAAAATTTATCTACTTTTTTGATACTATTATCACGTAATGATTGATAAACAAATAGCGATTTAATGTAATATAACGCGATCTTGAAAATTCAAAACATACATTCGTTTTAGTCAAAAATTGCCTATTATTCAAAAATCCTGTACAAGAAACCAACTTTTTGGAACTTTTTTTTATAAAAATCCAACCTTATAATTTCAAAATCATACTAAAGTTTTTAAAAAGCATGGATCTTAATGATATACTGTATTTAAAACATTTATTACACGAATAGAGTTTTTTCTAAAAAATTTATTTTATCTTTTTAAAAAAACATTACATGTAATATAGCTTTATTCTTTTTTTAAGAAAAACTCTTCATATAAATATCAGTTTAAAAAATAAATATAACCTTTGTTAAAAACCTGTACAACCAGGCCGTAACTAAAAAGTTTAAAAATAAAGATATTATAAAGCGTGCTAAACTTTTTAAAAACTGTAAATTTTATTTGTGGACCATGCAATCAAGTTATTTATTAAACCTATATTGGCTATTCTTTATAGAAGTTATAATATTTATTCAGTAATTATAAATCAAACTAGTAGTGTTAAATACCAGTATGTGTTGTAACATAAAGATCAATATCAAAAAAATAAACAAAAAAAATAAACAAAAATTAAAGTTGATAAATGTTAAGTAAAGCAATAGTTAGGGTTAGGGTGAGGCATAGTATATAGTAAAATTTCATAAGGAGTTTTTTTTTTTAAAAAAAAGGTGGTTTTATAGATAAAATTTTGAGTTAGAAGGTATTTTTTAAAAAAAAAGCAAAACAACAAAAATTTTATGTTACACCTAATCTTTACATTACACTGCATTTAAAAAATTTGATTGGTGAAAATCATTGTGGTGTTGAACACCATTAGTGTGATTTAGTAAAACTATGAAATTTTTTTAATAGTTTATTGTTATTAGCAATTTTAAAATGCCAGTAATGGTCATCTGCATGTGATATCAGTATCAAAAAAGTATATAAATTTTGGGTACATCTAGGAGTATCAAAAATGTAAGTGCAGGAGTCTCAAAATCATAAGTTTTGCATCACCATTGGTGACAACTACATTTTTTCATTATTATATACTGTATTTTTACATAATAACACCCACTTGTATGTTATTTTGAGCCTATATGTGCTATTTAGAGCATTTATATGAGAATTATTTTGAAACAAATATAAAGTTTTTAAGTATTTCTTTATACAAAAAAATATTAGTACACACTTTGGATTAGGTTAAACAGTTTGGGCTAAGAGCCAGAAATAATTGTATTATAAATAAAGCAAGAATAGACCAGTATAGTAGTTAATAATAGAAACTAAAACATTAATTTTCCTGAAGAATAGCAATAGTAATTGCACTAAGAATTGCAGTAACAGCCCAGATAGTTATTAAATGAGCATAATTATTTAATCTGTAGTTTTCCACCTGCTATAGCAGGCTAGCTGTTGAAAATAGCAGAATTAGGTATTTGTTCTGTATAGAACTCTAACTTTGTAGAAGGTTTAGATAGAGCAAAAACTTTTTTGAATTTTTCAAAACAGAGTTTGTTGGTTTAGCATAGCAGAAGTTTGTTTGATTAGCTAAAATTAGAATAATTATAATTAGCAAAAATCTTTTTTTTTTATAAAGTTAATTATAATTTTTAAAGTACTTTTATAATAAAAATTAGGAAAAGTCTATTTGTAACAGCCTGTTACACGCTTATTTGTAACTGTTAAAGTAGGGTTAGGGTTAGAATTAGAGTTAAGATTAATACAGAATTGCGAGAGGATCATTTTTTGTTAGAAGTGCAATAGGGGTTATCTTAGTAAAATTTTGAGTTATAAATAAAGCTGTTACAAATAAGTGTGTAACAGGCTGTTACAAATAGACTTATCCTAAAAATTATTATATTATATGAAAAAAATTTTTTGTAATACAAAACAAAAACCAATTTGAGTTGTTAATATTTTATCTTTGGAATTTTTGTTTTTTAACTTGAGATGCAGTTAGATGCAATAGCTTCAAAAACTAAATGAGAAGTAATAGTTTTAAAAAGTCAAAAGGTGCTTTGGTAACCTAAGCAATTAGTAAGTAAAAGTTGCAAGATTTTGTTTTAACTAGTTCTACTCATTTTCTAGAAGCAAAAAGGACTATATATTTGAAATTAATATTTTAAACTCTACTTTTTTATATTATTTAGACCATAAATAATTTATAAATATAATATTTATAGTAGCAGTATTTAAAAATATTCATATACAGTATATTATTATTTAGCAGATTGTGTTATGAAACTTAAAGAATTTGTTGTAAAATAAATAATGTATTTATTGCAAAACAAATAATATTATATACATTATAAAATATAAATTAGTTATTATGAATATATTGTAAGCACAATATGTGCTTTTAAACTAATCTTTTAAAAGTTTTATAAGTAACAAAATTCACTAGGTACAGTATAGCCAATACTTTATTCAAAAATGATCTACATTTTTTCTGAAATGCAGTCTGACTTCTCTAAGTGCATGCTCTTGGGACCATACTTTCATAACATGCATTTAGAGAATAATAAGAAAAAGTGCATTTATAGAGGTCAAGTATATATTTGGACCAGAACTTAAGCATGTATTTAGAGAGGGTGTGTACTAGAGAGGGTGCACTTAGAGAAATGAGACTGTATTTTAGTAATTAATCAAAATAAACTTCTGCTATGCTTGTTGGTTTTGGGGTCTTGGTATTTATAGTATAATTTTGGGTAGCTTGTGTGTGTAGCCTATAACCCTGTAATACTTGATTAATTTGTGTATATTGTTGTTGTATAATTTTATGCTTTGTAAATCTGTATTGGCCTGTAATATATTGATTATGTGATCCAGTATTACTTATGGTTGTGCTTTGGTATTAATTATATAATCGCTTATACCTGATAACATACTTAGCTTAGTTTTTTAAATTGTTAATAACTTATCATTAACACATATGAAAAATATTAGTAAATACTTTGGTTTGGATTAAACTAGCTAGCTAAGAGCTAGAAATAATTTTATTATATATAAAACAAAAATAGACCAATATAGTGGTTAATAATAGGAACTAAAATATTTATTTTTCTGAAAGATTAGCCCAGATAGTTATTAAACAAGCATAATTATTTAGCTAGTGGTTTCTTGTCTGTTGCAGCAGGCTGGCTATTAGAAATGGCAGAATCAGATATTTGTTTCAAATAGTTTGTTTGTTGATTTTGCTATTTGGATTTGTTTGTTTGTTGTAATTACTTTGGGTCCATTATTTTGTGGATTTAACTAGCTATTTAATAGTGCATGCTTGAGGAATTAAGGGCAGTTTTGTTGGGTTTGGTTGGATTCTTGAAATAGCATGAAAAGATTACTGTAAAGTCAGATATAGTATACTTATTTTGTGCTTTTAATGGCTAGAGCTTGAGTTAATCATAGTAGGTAATTTGTTAAAGTTGGATTAATTTGTTTAAAAAATTTTTTTTTGTTAATTTTCTTATTTTTATTTTCTCTTTCTTTCTCTATTTTTTTTTTATTGTTTTGGTTACCACTCTATTTGTAAGTTGGTCCAATTTTGGTCCAAAGTGTTTTGAGAAGGCTAATTAATGTAAGTTTGGATCAAAATTAATGCAATTGTAGCAAGATAACTATAGATATATTTGTAAAAAGATTTTAAATTCCATCTACCTATTTTTTGAATGAGCATTAGCTAGATGCTGTGCATAACTAGTTTCATAGTACTACTAGCTAGCTAGATATGTGTTTATAGAGAAGCTAATATTTGAGTTTGGAAATAAACTATTGTTTCATGGCCCATGTGCTATCTGGCTTTGCAAATAGTAGAGTACAATCTTGAGTATAGGATATATGTGTGCATAGATAAGTATAGATTTTGAGAGTGCAAACTGAACATTGTGTGTTATTTGTAGATAGATGATCAGTGATACTTGGTGTACTATTTTGTAATTTTTCATTTGTGTCAGCTGTATGCAAACTCAATTCTGAGTGCATTAATTGTTAGAACTTTGTTGGTATTGAATTGGTTTGAGATAGTGTTCTGAAGTTCAGTTCAGTTCAATAGAGGTTCAGGTTCAGGTTCAATGAACCTGAACCTAAATCTAAACCTGCTCTAAAAGTTCAATACTGAACTGAACCTGAACTTAAAATTATTGAACATGAACCTGAACCTGAACTTAAAAAAAGTTCAGTTCAGGTTTAGTTCAAGTAGTGTTTGTACCTGGATCGGGTACTATCCGGTTATCCGCAGATGATTCAGATATCCAGGTTATAATCATAGCTAACTGAATATGTATATCCAGATAATATCCCAGATAGTAAAAATCTGAATATCCAGGTTAGGCTATCTGGGTTGGGCTATCTGTTGGATTCTTCATAGTAATTATTTGATTGATGAAGCAATTTAAGCACAACATGTCTGTTTTCATTTTGACTTTTATCATCCTATCTAGCATAATGTACAGTTGCAAATTCACTTTTACCTATCTCTTTAATATTTTTAACTTCGTCGTAAAGACTCCAAGATAGCTAATATTTATTTTCCTTCAATATTTTTTCAAATCTTCAGTTTCTGAATTGCATTTGTAGCTACTACAAGTCACTCTCGTTATAGTGAACTCTCGTTATAGTGAAGATTGGTCTATAGTGAAGAATTTTTTCAGAACAAAACCAAGCATATTAAATATTCACTCGATATAATGAAGTTACATAGTAAACTCTTGATATAAGGTATAGTGAAGATTTTTTTCGAACGGATATAACAAAATGTCATTTGATATAGTGAAGTCGATATCATGTGATATATATTGACCAATCATATGAAGCAAAAATCATTGTTTTATGCATAATGATAAAGCCTTGGAGGTTATTACTCTTTTTAGACTACGTACTATAAAATTAGATTCAGCAGAAATAAGTGCATAATGTACTTTTTCGAATTATGAATAATTTTAACTTTTCAAAGACTAATGAACCCTACCATTACACTATCATTGACTTGCAAAGACTAATAAACCCTACTGTTACTTTAGTTTTACACTTAACATTAAATGAACATAATCTATAACTTACCCCTTTTTTTTAAATTAAACTTTTTTTTATTTATTTATTTACTTAAATGACATTCAATTCTTTATCCTATCCCTTAGTTTGTACTACTTCGCAAGCAAATTTGCCTGTATAATTACTATAAAGATACCTCTGATCTATTTTTTTAATTATTTAAAATATTTAAATAAAATTTGGTATTATAATTTTTAATAACAAGGATTATATTTTTGAATTATTTAAATTTATATTATAAGACAAAAAGTTTATGTTGCTTATAAGCTGAAAATATTAAATTTTAAAGAAATTTTTTAACCAAAAAAACATTTTACAATATCTTGGCGAATTCTTTAAATATTGGTTTTAAGAATATAGTTTCTAATACAATATTGTAGTTTATATAAAGGATGACAACTTTCATTATTTGACTTTATATGATTTACTTGTAAAAATTAAGACTTGTATTAGAAGTGAAAATTTTTTTTATAGACGGAAACATATAAAATTTGAGAAACCTAAAGAAAAATTTCTATAGTAAAAGTTCCAAAACAAAAACTTTAAACTTCTATTACACCAAAGTTTTTTAATAATTTTAAAAAAAATTTATAATAAAGTTGATAAAACAAAACTAATATTATATTTTTTACTTAGAAAGTATATAGCTAAAATTAATATTTAAGGTTTTATTTAAAAAATTTAAAATTTTATAATTTTCGCAGACAAATATGCCTGCATAACAAATTAAGGAATACCTTTTCTGTCGTGGAATCTTTTCGTTGTGATTTAAATTAATACATAATATGAGCGAAAATGCACTTATAGAAGGTGCACTTGTGATGGATCGGGTGCAATAAACTTTTAAGTAGTTTAAATTTCTCTCGCTATAGTGAAGATTTATACAGTTAATATATAATCTTCACTATATCAAGAGACTCTTGATATAGTGAATCTCTTGATATAGTGAAGAAAATCTCTCAGCCCAATGCCTTTCTATAACGAGAGTCACTTGTAATTATTTATAATTTAGATTATAGTATAAATAATAAAAATTAATTATGATATAATACCTAATGTTAATTCTTTTTCTCCGGTGATTTAAATATATGAAGTTATTAAATAAATATATAATGAAAAAGTATTGCTCTGGAGATGTACAGGATCAAGATCAGGTGTAACAATCTTTCTTTTTAAAAATCGTTTATAACTCAAAATTTCATATATGAAATCACTTTTTCAAAATTTTAGGCAATCGATCTCTAAAAGCTTGTATGTTTTTGAATTAAATTACTCCTAATCTTGTGATTTGGCTGTGATATATATAATACTCCTGCTCAATTTTAATCTCAACTTTACCTTTGATGCCTATTTGGCTTTATCTAGATCTTTCGTTATTCCAATTCTATTCGATAAACATAAATATGAGGGATTGCTCTCATTCGGCTCTTCTATTCCTCACAGAATTTTACTCAAAGGGGTTGATTCTTTTCTCAATATATGGAAGCTACTCATTACTCATTCAGTCAGTGGTATTTATAGCAGGATACATAACATTCTACAACTGATGGCATTCCGATAGTATAACCATTTCTGCAGATTTGTACAATATTCGAATTCTTATATTTATCCTTTTTAACCCTAATTCCATTCCAATAACAACATCAAACATGATATTTTACTCTAGCGAGACCTATAGCTGCAGATTTTTTATAATATTCGAATGCCTTATGTTTATTCTTTCCAACACAAATTCCACAATATCAAATATTATATGTTCCAAAAGCGTGACCAATCTCTGCTCCTTTTCAATACCAAGTCTTTTATCATTTGTCACTCAATCACCTGTAAAGCTCAAACAACTACAGAATAACTAAACGGGAAATCTCGCCTCCGGTCTAAAGATGTTCCTAGGACGGCAACTTAACAACTCTTAGGTTATGTTTGATATCCAACCTGTTCGATTAGGCTATCGATTGGATCTGATTATCTAACTATATATATAGATTTATATTAAATTAATTAATATTCTCTAGTGCCGTGAATACTAGAAATAAAGTTCAATTAATAGTGTTCTGACCCGGGTCATATGGGCAATTAACAATGCAAAAAAAATTTTTTTTTATTTTATACAATACTGACCCGTGACCTGTCGGCCATACAGGCACCCGACCCAGGTCAGAACACTAATTAACTCTACTCGGGTACATCATGTAGAATGTTATATCCGGATAACTACTCGGGTATATCAGGTAGAATTTTATATCCGGATATATCTGTTGATCATCCAGGTTATCCGAAAGGTTATCTATCGGGTAACCCGGATAGCATATTTTTGATCGGGTACAATCGCTAAGTTCAAGGTTCATGAACATGTTCAGGTTCATAATATATGCCTAAATTACAAAGTTAGAATTAATTAGTAAAAGTTAGAGAATTATAGAAATTTGTATAAGTTTATTAATAAAATTATACAAAGTTCTATTATTCTCTAAATTTTACTAATTGATCTTAATTTCTTGCACTAAGTAAACTTGTTAAGCACCAAAAATACATCAAATCGGGCTATTTTATTTTACTTTTCTTAAAATTTGAAGAAAAGATGCTTAATTTTGTAAAATTTCATCAAAAATACAAAATTAAGCATCTTTGACGCAAATTTTAAGGAAAATAAAATAAAATATACCGAAATGATGTATTTTTTGGTGCTAAACAAGTTTACTTAGATCAAGAAGTTATGATCAATTAGTAAAATTTAGAGAATCATAGAAATTTGTATAATTTTATTAATAAAATTATACAAATTTCTATGATTCTCTAAATTTTACTAATTGATCATAACTTCTTGCACTAAGTAAACTTGTTAAGCACCAAAAAATACATCAAATCGGCATATTTTATTTTACTTTTCTTAAAATTTGAAGAAAAGATGCTTAATTTTGGAAATTTTCATCAAAAATTCAAAATTAAGCATCTTTGACGCAAATTTTAAGGAAAATAAAATAAAATATACCGATATGATGTATTTTTTGGTGCTAAACAAGTTTACTTAGATCAAGAAGTTATGATCAATTAGTAAAATTTAGAGAATCATAGAAATTTGTATAATTTTATTAATAAAATTATACAAATTTCTATAATTCTCTAAATTTTACTAATTGATCATAACTTCTTGATATAAGTAAACTTGTTTAGCACCAAAAAATACATCATATCGGTATATTTTATTTTATTTTCCTTAAAATTTGCGTCAAAGATGCTTAATTTTGAATTTTTGATGAAAATTTCCAAAATTAAGCATCTTTTCTTCAAATTTTAAGAAAAGTAAAATAAAATATGCCGATTTGATGTATTTTTTGGTGCTTAACAAGTTTACTTAGTGCAAGAAGTTATGATCAATTAGTAAAATTTAGAGAATCATAGAAATTTGTATAATTTTATTAATAAAATTATACAAAATGCTATGATTCTCTAAATTTTACTAACTGATTTATACTTCTCACTCTAAGTAAACTTGTTCAGTATCAAAAAATACATATATTTTTATTCAGATTCAAACTAGTTTGCAAAATTTGGACTAGCCTGACCAAACTTATGATTGAGTTTGAGTTTAGTATAAAGTTTTAATAATAAAATTTAGAGTTTGAGTCTGGTCTGGACCAGACCAAACCCGGATCAAAACCTAGAATCACTAGTTCATATGAACACTAGGCTGAACCTGAACATGTTCATGAATTTATGAACTGAACATGAACTGAACCTGAACTAGCTCTAAAAGTTCAATACTGAACCTGAACCTGAACATGTTTTAAAAAATGATCAGGTTCAGGTTCAATACTGAACCTGAACCTGAACCTGAACTTGACCTAAGTTCAGTTCAGTTCAGGTTCATAGGGACACTAGTTTGAGAGAAGCAATTCACTGAGGCAAGCCAGACCATAAAATACTATAAAAGCAATTGCCAAGAAAAAAAGATTAGTAGCATCATTCAGGCTGATACTAGAAGTGATTTATTAGAGATAGAACCAGGTGATATGTGCTTTTTATACTACTAGAGTTTAGATATGTGCTGTATTATTAGTCTTCAGGAGCTAGATTATTAATGGGTCAGTATGAGTGGAAGTTCAATTGTAGTGATATCTCTTGTAATGGTGTTTTAGAGCTGAAAGATAGGTTAAAATCATGGGAGAAGAGATAGTACTATGTAGAAACTTGATATAGCTAATTAGAAAAGGTGTGGATATTGGCCAGATAGAACTGTCTTGGTTGTGCCAATTGTTATTCATAGCAATTAATTTGTATTATTAATTATTAATTTATATAATTTGTTGATAGAGAATGTTATATTGAAGAAAGCTGCGGCTTTTTTGTTGAGTAGAATTTGGTTTTCAAATTTTTGGAGATAGGCCATTTCAATATTCTGTAGGGTTTGTATTATTTTACTGGCAATCAACTTACAATACTCCACTTTACCAACAACCTATTTACTGACAGGCTTGTTTTATAGATAACCAGTTTATATCACTCAACTTACAGACAAGCTAACTTAATTGATAAGCTTGTTTTGTTAACAATTAATTCACTAACAGTATATTTCACTAACAAGATTGATTTACAAACAAGTTTATTTTGACAACAATATAATTTACTAATAGTATGTTTCACTTACAGTAAATTTCTGTTATGCAAAACAAAAAATTAACTTTGCATGGTCTAAAATGGGTTTGGGTCAAAATCCTACCAAACAAAATCCTAACAGGTCATAATCCTGACAAAATAATCCTGACAATCAAAAATTCTAACAATCAAAAAAAGTTTCGCTTAAACAATTTTACTATAAAATTGCCTAAATCCAAATTCTAATCTAAACCTAAGCACTCTCTTTAATCCAAATCTAACTTAAATAAACTTAATAATTTTTTTGTGTTGGGATTGTCAGAATTTTTACAGTTGTGATTTTTTTATCGATTTTGACTAGTAATCAAGTAAAAAAAGTAAAAATATACAAAAACTAATATTTAAATCAATTTTGGTGCACTAATTAAAAATGATAAAAATGAAATTTTACATACAATAAATATTATTTTAATCTATAGCCTTTAATACTAAGGCCCTAACTCTAAATTTTATCTTATATGCTTAATTTATTTACAAAATTAGATTTTGTATTACTTATGCAAATAAATTAATATACTATTAGTAAATTGTAGTATCAATAATCATCAAAATAAGCTTGTCAGTAAACCAATTTGTCAGTGAAATGTACTGTTAATAAATTAATTGTCAACAAAATAAGCTTGTCAGTTAAGTTAGCTTGTCTAAAGTTGAGGATTAGTGAACTAGTTGTCTATAAAGCAAGCCTGTCAGTAAATTGATTAAAGTAGGTGTCAGTGTGTTAATTATTAGTGAAGCAAGCTGCACTGGTTCTGTGGTGCTATTGTTAAAGAAAAAATGAGGAATATTAAGTCCGTGAATTCAGCAAGAATGTTAGATTGAAGGTAACGTAATAGTGAATTATGAACAATAAATTCTTGGTGCCCATTTTGAGAAAGTAAGTGTTTTTAGACCTAGATATGTATTTGAGTTTTAAAAAAAAGCTTTTGATAATTTGGGTTTTGTATATTTCTACAATTATATTGTTAATATCTTGATTTTTGCATTAGTCTGCATAGTAGAATTTAGCATTTGAAAGGTTGTCTATTCAAATAATCAGTTTTTTTCCTTTTCTATATAGGTGCAAAGGTATATATTGCTATAAGAGTGGTGGATAATTTGTGCAACTAGATATTAATTTTTATTAAATCGATTAATTTTGACTAGTGAAGACTATAAAATAATTTAGAAATATAGTACAGTCAAACCCCGCAATAGTCACATTCGCATTAGTCACAATCTCGCTATAGTCATCTTAATTTTCCTATTTAATTATATATACTATATATAAATTTTAGCTCGCTTTAGTCACAATCTCACAATAGGCACAGAGAAAGTCCAATTTTGGCACGTGACTATTGCGGGGTTTGACTGTACTACTGCCTATATTTAATATATTAGTGAAAAGATTAAGAGTACAGTCAGATCTCCATAAATGTAACCTCTATAAATGCAATACCTCCCTAAATGCATGTTTTTTCTATTCTGTAAAATGTTATTAGTGCTAAATGCACCTTCTATATTCTGTAAATGCACGTTCTCTTGAATAACATTTTAGATTACACTAACCTCCCTAAATGCACATAGCCAATCAAATTTTAGTAATTAAGATAGATTATACAGTTTGGGTAGAAGTTATACAAACTTGATAACCTAATTATTAAAGCTGCAATTTAATTGGCTCTCTCTAAATGCAAACCTCCCTAAATGCACGTTGTAGACTTGTCCCTACAAGTTGCATTTATGGAGGGTTGACTGTATATTATTGGTACCATTTCTAATCTTGAAATAGTTAAATACCTAGTTAGGTTTGTATTACTGAGATCTACTAGTTTATAATTGGTTTAGTAAGTTTTATATAATATTTGGTATTAGTTTATCCATTTTGCATATTTATTAGTCATTGCACAAATGGGTATTTTTGTAGTATAATTTGACAGGTCCATATGAGTATTCTAATTAAGGTCCTTGCGGAATTACTATTTTTTAGTTGACTATTACCTTAGTAGTATGATTAATTTGTCATATTTCTGTTGTAGAAAAGAGGCTATCATGGTATTAGTATTTAATATTATCTCTTAAAGCAAATTTGTTTGCTTAAATTATTTTTAAAAAGTTTTTTTGAGTTTTCTAAAATTTATTTAAGCTTGACCCCTCTATTTATTGAATAAAATTAAAGATACTTCTTTTATATATAATATATTTTAATTTTATTATTCTATCTTTAATTTTAATAAAGATATCATATGCTCCGATTTTTAGAATTTATAAGTAGAGCTTATTTTTTTTAAAATTTTTAAAGTTAAATAATTTTTGATCTACTAGTCCGTTTAAAATGATTTTACTACCAAAATGTTCATCTCTGTGGGATGATTCCAAAGAGCCCAAAATTATTAAAATCTAATAACAGGATTATGAGAGAATGCGCTGTAAATAAGTGACGCACCTGTAGAGTGAGGAAATTGGTTAGACCTATGTAACCAATTTCTTCACCCTATATAGGTGCGTCACTTATTTGACAGCGCATTTTCTCATGATCCTGTGATTGGATTTTAAAGATTTTGGGCTCGTTGGAATCGTCTCATAGAGACGAACATTTTGGTAGTAAAATCATTTTAAACGGACCAGTAGATCAAATATTATTTAACTTTAAAGTTTAAAAAAATAAGCTCTACTTATAAATTCCAAAAATCGGAGCATATGTTACATTTTTAATAAAGGAAATAAATTTGTCACACCTGTGACCAGTGTTGTCACTGGACATAGTCCGAGCGATTTTGGGCAGACTCGGACAATTTCAGACATTGTCCGTGTCCGAATTATGTCTGAGTAAATAGATTGTCACCGGACATTGTCCGCGCAATATTTGTCGGACACGGACATATTCGGACACAGACATTGTCCGATGTCCGTTAAAAAAATTTATTTGTAGTACCTGGTACGAAATTGCATATGACAGAAATTTTTCTTACTTGGCTTGGCTTGTCTTGTCAGTTTTCTTCGTTGCCGCCCTTAAGTTGGTTCCCAGCCTTCCCACCCTCTCTCATTCATTGCACCTAGTGCCCTGCTTGTTGTTATTTGTAATGAGTTGAATGTGCCGCACTATAGTGTGGGCTCAAACCCGCTACTTTATGTTGTCATAACCTTCAGAAAACAACGCAAGGATGGGTAAGAGGGAATAAGGATGTCGATGATTGCATTAAAAGGTTTCATTCAACTCAATACTATGAACCACAAAAATGTAGTTGAATGGATTCCTTTTAATAGACTAGAAAATGTCCAAAAAATTGGGGAAGGAGGATTTGGCTCAGTGTTTTTAGCAATATAGTTAGATGGTAAAAGAATAGTTTCAGGCGAAAGTCATCACTCCGTGCAATTATGTACTCCATCATTTATAGTTACACTTAAGACATTACCTGGTTCACAAAAAATTTTTTTAAAAGAGGTAAGTTAAGGTGATTTATTTACGATCTAATATAGATAATTATTAAATTATAGCGGAAACAGACTTGGTTGATTAATTTTCATCAGATTTGATTTGAACAGGTTCAGTTTTAAGAGATTCAACAGTATATACCAACTCAAGTGCTTTATCCACTGAATCATACAAGCCATATGCAATGCCTATACCCAAACCTCTGAATTCGAATGATCTGGCAGATGATACCACGTATCATGCAAGATAAATCATTAATTGGTTTTTAAAATATATTTTAAATAAATTCTATCGCATGAAAGTCGAAATCTTGCGCGCAAGATATGACTGTCACTAATCCTACTAGAACTACTACTGCTATAGAAAAAGAAGCGATCTAGATTATTGGGTGATAATCTTGAGGTCAGAGGCTAGTATTTGTACACACTACTTAGGCGGGTAACTGGGTCACCCAAATTAAATATGGTTAGGCGGGTAACCGGATCACCTGAATTAAATTGGTAAACCGGATATACAGGTCACCCGAATTAAACACAGGTAAGCAGATATACGGGGTACCCAAAATAAATACGGGTAAGCGGATATACGGGTCACCCATCAGATACACGGTTGGTTGCCAGTCTTGACCCGATGAGTCACGGATTCAAAATTTAAACCCGGTTTGGAACCCTAATCGTGACATAGTTAATTAAATTTTTGGCTTAAGCCATATAACTGTCTGAACTGTCCGACGGACATGAATAGCTCTGTCCGAGTCCGGTCTGAGTCCAGTCCGGTCCGAGTCTGTGTCCAGTCCGAATGATAACACTGCCCATGACATGTCGCATCCCCTGCTTCTACCAATCAAATTGCATGATTTTATAGTCAAAAAATTTTTTATTTTTTAAAAATTTAAAATTTTACTTAATAAAGTATAAATATATATATAATAGCATGTCGTATTACATAAAACTTTATTCTAAACAACTTTTTCTAAGTTATAAAGATAGGTTGTATTAGTAAAAAAAATGTTTTATAAGAAAAATCAAAAATTTTCAAAGTTAGTATATATAAAACTTTTTTTTACTAAAACAATCTATCTTTATGATTTAGAAAAAGTTGTTCATAATAAAATTTTACATTATATGCTTTGATATCGCATATTTATTTTTTACATTTTACTAGTAAAATTTTTAATTTTTAAAACTTAAAATTTTTTGTCTAAAAAAAAAAACTCTCCCCAACGATCATCCAAACCTAAAATCAGCGCATATCAAATACACACAAGGGCACATAAGGGAAAGTTATTTTGCGATGCGCACTGGCGCCAAGACAGTGCACAGTAATTACCACTCGATACACCACAGCAGACAAGATAAAGAGAAGACAAGGGCAAAAGGTTACCACCACAAACAAGGAAAACGCACCACCTACGGATGGAGCAGCAGACCCAAAACTCTGACCAAAGAGAGCAGTCAAGGCCATATACAGAGTAGGCATGAATCCAACACCTCTGCAACAATAGCCCCAGAACTATCAGCATCAGCAAACACAGGCGGACCCGGAGCAGAACGATGCATCTGAAACAAGAACTGCTAAAAAACTTCGTTGTGACAACTCTGCGAATATCGCAGAAGAAACCATGCGAGAAAGTGGGCAAAATGGCTCACCCTTGTCAACACATCACCTGACCAACCACCTGAGCACAGAAAATGCACCATCAATCAACCTGGTTGGAGATAGTAATCAGATTTGCACGATTATCAATAGCGTAAACACTACCATTACCATAAACAGCAGCCCCACATACCTACCCAGTACAGAGACCAGCTCAAACCTGAATGTGCTAGAACTGCACATGCAAGACCCGGGATACCCCAGACCGCTAGCATTAGCATGCACAGCCCCCAACACCCTGATCCCGATGAAAACAGGGTTGGGAATCACAAAACATGGAAAACATGGAACTATGCATCAGTACACCATCCACAATCAGAAGCCGTGCAAGTACCCCAACACCAAAACCGACCTACAGTCAGGTAACAGCACGAGGCAGAAAATATAACCAGATGGACATAGATCAAATGAACAGTGAACAAGTGGGGCCACTAAAATTAGAGGGCAGCAATCCCGGGACCACTTCGATATCAAGCTGTGGCACTATGACTGGATAGTCAAGGCACTTGAAACAAAAGAGGGAGTCGAGGAGTTGGCAGCTTATAAATTTGCCACTCAATCACTACTATGCACCTATACGCCCGCAGTGAAACAAAAATTTATACATCGGGAAACCACCTTTTTTCTTACCTTCACCAGAGCCAACAAGTATAAACTCTGTGCACCAATTGGAGTACGAATCGGAATTCAAGACATGCATGTAACGGTATAAGGAAATCAATAATGTGGCCATCACTGATAGACAAACAAGAACACAGATCCACACAAAATTGAGACAAAAAATAGCAGCTGATTATCTGATCAGTTTGGACTTTAACAAAACAAACACCACTACCATAGCCAAAATAGTACAATACTGTAGGGGTTTCATGCAACACAAGTCAAAATTAGAATTTGATGAGATGAGAAGAGCTATTTCAGATGCATTCACTGACACACTTGCAGACCTGCCTGCATCTCTGGACAGAATACCAAATGAAATAAGAGAGGAGCTTCCTTTTGAACTTCCAATCCATGACAGAGCAAACACCAGACCACTAGTCCTAGCACTTCGCAGGCTATATAAATTTGACAAACTTCCAGACAACTACTTTAAAAGACGCTACGCACTCCCACAAGACCCCAAGACCTAGTGCAGCCACTAAAGCGCCTATTTTCTATAACTGACTGGAAACAATTGCGAGACCTTTCCAATTATCAGGCAGAGCTAAAAAAATATTACGAATTAGGGGAAAAATCCCAGCTGCATATTTTAACCTTCCACCCAAGGAGCCTAAACTGCCATCACTCCCACCACTTATCAAGAATTAGACCGCTCTATAAGACACCTTTTCCCAATAGAACAACAGCCTGAAAACCGCCACCGAACAACTTAGGAAGTTATATAAGTTCAAATATCTACCCAACGACTTTATCAAGCCAAAACCTAGACTACCAAATGATCCAAAGAAGATAAAAACCACAGTACAGTTTACATTCCCAATTGAGGACGACTGTACTGCAAGAAAATTCGTCGAAGAAATCAGGCCTAATTACTACTTCACCCTACCTCTTCCCGCTAATATCATAACTGCCAACCCCACTGACAAGCCCGCCTTACCTACTGACCCACAACAGATAACTGAGTACCACGTAACTATCACAATTTCAACCCCCAAACAGTTCACAGACACTGCAAGACTACTACATCAACACTACTATTTCACTAAAAACCAGATAGCTGGATTGACATACTACCTGTACAACAAACCCCCGCAGCTGATACTCATGGCAACGATAATAAACCCACACTTCCAGACACTGTAGATGAGATTAAGCAGATCTTGATTGCAGAAAAGGAAGACAAGACAGACATCCAAGAGATAGAATTACCTATTACTACGCACGCTCAGTTTGCACAAACCTTAAAACTTCTAAGAGACCATTTTAGCTTTAATGGAATTCCTGATCATATTATTAACCTTCCGCCGCTCCCTGCACCATCATGAGAGATTTTTAAATTATAATAATAACATGCAATCAAACCTACCTGCAGACATTTCACCACTGCATACTACATCTGAACACACAATTCACTATACAAACTTATTGGCAGAAATACAAATCAGTACACACAACATACAAGGCATTAACAAAACATTAAAGCTACAAACCTGGCTAGAATTTTGCTATAACCAAGGCCTTCACATTGTCAGCATGACTGAAACAAAGCTCGCAGAGTTGAAGACTACTCACCTGCAACTCGCAAATTCCTACTACAATATCTACACCTCCAATAGCAATAGCACAACTGCAAAGAAACAAGAGGCCTGCAGGGGCACGGCAATTGCTGTTTACAAACCTCTCCAACCATACATACATAATATACAAACTCTGCCTGGTACCGCCATCTTTATAGACTTCTTTTTTTCTGGTAACCAGAAACTGAGGGTTATATCGGTATACCTACCTACCAACAATACCGCGCTCAACAACCAGACCCAGCAGACCACCACAGAGTGGATCAACTATGCCAGTGCTCGCAATTATGACATCATAACCCTCGGGGATTTCAATGAGGACATACGCAGAAAGAAGTTTAAAACCTTACCGGTCTTTAGGGCGATGGCAAATAAAGGCATGACCAACCTCTTACAATACTTTGACATTGAGGACGATACCTGGTCACGATGGCAAACAAGCAGTCAACTCGACCACATCTGATCACACAGAACCTACTCCCTGCGGTCTTAAAGCCACAAATAGTGGACGCAGAATTAATTACCAACAGGACTACAAAATTATTACAACCACATGGTACCCTAGTAAGCACATAAAACAATATCGTACTGCTAAAAAGAAAAGATCAATCTACCTGTACAAAGAAATGACCAGCGATGCCTGGCAAGAATTCGCACACAAGACCAGCGCACTCTTGTGGTGCAGTGAGCTCGATCTAACAACACATATTGACTCAGAAAATAAACTAAACAGGTCCTGAAATATACTTGAACAAGCAATAAAGCAGGCTGCGGACGAGAATATCCCAAAAACCAAAGTCAGCCCCAAGACCTTTTATGCCTTTTCCAAGAAAGCCACAAAGCTCCACTCAGCACTGCAGAAAGTTAACACTCTGATCAGAACATTACGAACAGCAGAGCCCGATAAGCTATGCCCTGACACATTAAAGAAGGAAATCAACGCAATTAACACGTTGGGATCGATACAAATCTTGGAACCACCCGCAGATCTTGAGACACATTCAGCTTTACAACAGTACTGCTCGACACTAAAACAACATCAAAAGGCGATATATCAGGCAAAGAAGAACCATATAAGCATGCGATACTCGAACTTCTCACAAAATACTACAAAAATGATCAACAGTGTCCTGCAGAAGCACACAGACCCTGTTATTCTAGAAAACATCAAACGAGATGACACGGTCATAACAGAGCCAAGAGAAATAAAAGAAGAAATAAGAAAACATTATGAAAACTGGACTAGGCATAATCTGGTAGGCCTCAATCTCTGGTCGCAATGGAAGGACATGTACGAGCCACATAGTACCAAGGGGTATCTGAACCCATCACACTGCAAGAACTTACAGAGACAATCCAAGAGTCACCTACAGGAAAGGCCACGGGACCCCAGGCATATCCAATGAGATGCTAAAACACCTAGACGAACATGCCGTAAGCATATTACTAAACATCTATAACACTTGTATAGCCCTTAGAACAATTCCTAAAGCATGGAAGAGAAGCAACATCTACCCAATATCAAAGAAACACCAGTTCTCTGGATCACTAAGTGACACTAGGCCAATAACCTTACTCGAGCATCTAGGAAAGTTTTTACCAAAATTATTACCAAACGTTTAAACTCAATTCTTTGTAAATACCCCATCCTCCACGAGAGCAACCATGTAGCCTTACCCAATACACGACTGAAATCCCAATAGCAACTATCATGCATATAATAGAAAATGCACATGTATCCAACAAAGAGCTCTGGCTACTAAGCCAGAACATGTCAAAGGCATATGACTCTGTTCATATCCCCTTACTTACCAAAGCCCTAGTTCGCATCAAAGTCCCTGCCAACATAGTACATCTTATTACTGAAATCTTCACTGACCAGAGCAACTCAGTCATCACACACCAAGGAAACACAGCAACATATCCAGTACATTATGGCATTGATCAGGGGGAGACCATCACCCCACTTCTATGGCGCATTTACTACGACCCCCTACTAACATGTATCTATCAACAAATTCAAGGCTACCGGATGTACACAGTTTACAAGCAACAGAATGAAGAAAAGTATTTACAACTAGACACACTCGCCCTCGCATACATGGACGATACAATCTGGATCGCCCAATCACAAGCTGAACTACAAGAAACTCTCAAAATAGCTACCTCGTTTTTTGCATTAACCAATATCAAGGTCAACCCAAACAAGTCAGTTCTCGCGACACTTCACATCACAGACACAGAACCTACAAATAGAATTTAGAGGAGAATATATACTGGCATTACAGCAATCAGAAGGTTTCAGGTTTCTGGGATGCTGGCACTCCTTAACAAAGAATCAAGCCTTTACAATTAAGACAATCAGGGATGAGGCATGCAATGCTATACGCAGAGTCCGTAATGCTAGACTAACGGCCAAACAGGTGATATACATCATCAACATGGTAATCCTAGCAAGGGTGGCTTACAGAGTCCAGAACGTGGTTCTTTCTGCAACAATAAGTGAAAAGATCACAAGTCAATACGTCACAGTTGTTAAGCATAAAGCTGGAATGGCCCAAACGGTACCAACATCACTGTTACTGCACTATCAAATATACGTGTTGAGAACAATTTCTGATATACAAGTGCAACAGCATGCAGCGGCGCTACAACGACAAATAAATCACAGAAACTTCCAAAAATCCTCAATAAAAATACGTCTATAGCAAATCCAAAATGCAGCTCGAACCAATAAATCGGTACTGGAGGGAAATTTCATACTTACCCAAGTAGAAAACAGCATGCCACAAACAAAAATGTTAATCAACCTCACGCAGCTTCACATATCCTACTACAATAGCCAAAACCGGTGGCCAATCCCAATGGCTGACCACGGGACCCCAATAGACATGATTGTCAAAGAGCTGCCCAGGCCAAACCATATCAAAAGCAAACTGAACAGGCTTAACCTATCTTTCATCGAACAATGCACTACATACAAAAATGATGACATACTATCCTGGTTTCAACTGCCGCACAACACCAAACAAATACCAAGAGGAAGGGAACCTAGATGGTACTGACCACTGACAATTCGCCAGCAGCTCCGGACCACCCTTAAAGATAACCTCATAATGCCGAATCCGTATACATACAAAGATAGGCTGATACAAAAAGCTGAATGGACAATAGAAAGATCATGTAATACTAAGTTCGTAGGCCAAATCTCCTCAATAAAGGACAATAACGCCGTGATGAACCATTGGACAATAGACAAAGTAACATCCCAACTCTATCCCTGTGCAGGCTGCTACCAAAACAACCCGCTACTAGGAAAGAGAAAATGTATTAGGAGGATCCACACAAGTAGCCTTGCGGCAATAATTGTGGACAGCAAAAAAAGAATAAGGCAAGCATCTCAGACCTTATACAAATAGAGAAAGCAAAACCGATAAGCAAAACACCATCACACGTTAGCTCAAAAATAAACTACATAGACAAATTAATAAAGGACAATGAAACCAAAAACATATTAGAGGAAGTTCAAAGTAAACTGAGAAAACAAAAAACAGCTGTACTCCATCTAGTACTCCAACAACGCAAGATCGAGGAAGTGATAGAGGAAGTCATCACGTGCAGTATTCCTGCGCTAGACTATCGAATGCATATATTAACACCGAATTGGCCAATGACAACCAGGAAACTCATAGTAGCTCTAATACATATAGCCCTAATACTCCCCAAGAAGGAGAAAGGGCTAGTCATTACAATGAAAAAGCACTTTGCAAATATGGCCAGGACAGTTTACGAGACCCCAGTACATGCTTTATATACACTATACAATAGGACTTATGGACCCAGCTAGTTGACATGCCGAACGCTCGTAGCCCGAAAGGACCTGACTTTCGCTTTTGAACATGATTAACAATTGAAAGTGTTACTCCTTGGAGCGACACCATTCTTCAAAACTGAGATACAACACACTGACCTATGCCAGGACATCCTGCAACCTACCTGAATACAAACACCAATCGAGCACAACATGTATAGGTTCTGTCGACATATCCAAAATGCTACCCACATCGCCCAATGGCAAGCACAAATACGCCTACTATGCTGGGATCCATTGCAGAAGGATGCAAACTGGGAAGCTTTCTATAATTATATAAATTTCTGGTGCTCGCCGACAACTAGGGAGACCAATCCCAAATATAATAAACTAAAGGCCTTCAAGCTGAAACTGCTAATGGGGGAACTCCCCACAATGGAGGTCCTACATAAACGAAACCCGAAGAAATACCCAACACCACTCTGCTATCGATGTCAAAGCACTACAGAAAGCAACTACCACCTCCTCACATGCAATAATAATACTACCAGCATACAGAAGATTATATTTGAAACAGTAGATAAACAACCTATAAAATACAAGGCCCACTTGAAATCTGGGGCACACTATATAACAGCAGCTATTACACGCCACATAGGTACTACAAACCTACAATCGGAGGCCAGTAGGGTAATGCTCAGAATACTGCTGGCAGCCATTACTCAAGAGATCAATAAAGTGGCAAAAGTGCCCTGTTCAAAACAAAACCTAGCTGTCTTACTTATGCACAAGATCGCACAAAGGAAATTTGGCTACCATGGTGCCAGGTTCGACCAGGAGCATCTGGGCAAGGGTCCCAGGTCAGGAATGACATGCGCAACACCAGAACGGCCTCTGCAGTCATAGCGGAATCACATTGCGAGCAGACTTATAAACGGAATGTACAAATAAAACTTGAAAAATGGCAGCATCTCTTTGTGAGATACAGCACCTCACCAAACTTCATTAATACAATCGTAGACTAGGCAGGAGATTTGACCCTACTTAGCAAAGTATGAGTCGTGGGTGAAGCAGCCCAAGTTTTAGTTTTTAGATAGAAGTATATAGCACATAGTATAGCATAGTCTATTAATGTACCCATATATTTACTTAATAAAGAAACTGAGGCAAGACCTCGCTTTTAAAAAAAAAAAAAAACAATTTTTTGTCTACAAAATCGTGTGATTTGATTGGTTGGAATCAGGAGTGCGACATGTCACAGGTGCGACAAATTTCTATTCCCTTTAAAAAAAATAGATAAAATATGAATTTATAAAATTTAAGCAGGCAAATTTGCCTGCTTAAACTGGATGGTTTAAGGAATACCCAGAAAAGTAATGCTTGTGCTAGGGCCTTCCATTATTGTCTTCTTGTATAGTATATTAATAGTATTGAGAATATATAGGAATTGATTTAGTTCACATGCTTCATCTAATAGAATAATAATAAGAAAGTTGTCTATATAATGAATTATAGTTGGAATTTCTTGCTGAAAGGCAATCTATACTATAGAATTAGCAAAGCAACAAAATATGTTTTCTAATGCTCTGTTGCCAAATACGAGGACTTTGTCAAAGTATATCTAGTTCTCATAGTAAAATTCTTGCAGAATTTGGTCTACTGGGTGTATTGAAAGTATGTGATAGGCATTTTTAATATCAATCTTGGATAGGGTGCAGCCTTTCCTATAGTAGTTAGAGGGTATCCAGAAATAATGTTATACAAGAGGGGGTCAGACAAAAAATAATATTTTTTCCAATAAATAGGGAGATCAAAAAAATATAATACAATTTTTTTAGAAAAAATTGTCTAAAAACTGATACAGTAGTCCAAATTTAATAATTTTAGTACTATTCGATTTGTCATGGTAAGAGGAGTCGAATGATACCAATTTTATTTAATTTGGATTACTGGATTAAAAGTTATTGGCCAAATACTATTGGTCATATTTTTTCTTATAAAATTACTATATAACCAATAGTTTTTTGTAAATATCTTTTATCCAGTAATCCAAATGACATGATTTTGGTATCATTGGATTTATCTCACTAAGATGAATCGAATTGTATCTAAATTATCCAAATTGGATTACTGTATTACAAGATATTCAAGTTTTTGTAATATTATATATATATACATACGGATTTTAAAAATTTTTTTTATATAGTCGGGAGTCAAGCGCTACTATGAGGGGTACATAACATTATTTATGGATGTCCCCTTAATCTATCAAATTGTATGAGTCACTGTTTTATATTTTGTTGCAAATTCGAGTTTATTAATATGGTAATTTATATTAATTTTAAAGAGAGATGACAGGTGGAATATTAATTAGTAAGCTTTAGAGTACAAGTTTTCTTTTCTATAAAACTGCATGAATTTATTTGAAAAATGTCAAATAGCATTTGGTTTTCTTGAAGTGGACCACAAATTCTTTTGTTTGCTAACTCATTTTCTATATAGCTTAGAAAAGCTTCTGGGACAATATTAAATGAATGCAAGTTTTCTTGGATGATCTTAGTTTGAGGTTCTCTGAAATTAAATTTAAAACTATGTACAATGGTATTGATTAGATATTTTGATAAATGGATGATTTGGATGATAGTTGGTAAGGTGTTAGAAGGCCCAAATGTTTATGGGTGTTTGGATATTAAATTATTATAGATCTAGTTGCTCTATTAGCTTTGATTCTGTTTTAGTTAGTAGAATAGATATTTTGGAAGGAATAGCTATAATAGTTTTGTTTACTAATTGTAGTATTAGGGCTTTATTAGTTGTGATTCTTCATAACAGTTTAAATTGTACTATGTGTCTGAAGTTAGGCCTGAATATATAGTCATGTTTTTCTAAATAATATTTTAATAGTTAGTACATTATATAATGGTTTTTTTTCTTTTTGAGATTTTTTTATGGTATAGCTGGTTAATTGTATCCGTTTTTTTTTACTAACTTTTTCTTTTTTTTTATAGCTTATTGGTATTGCTACTTGGTTCTCTTGTTTGTTGTCTTGGAATTATTTGTGTAGTAAAAACTTTGGCATGTGCATGTGGTGCATACTATTTAGTTTGTCCTTTCTGCTCTTTTTTTTCTTTTTTTGGCCATGTTTGTTTGTAGTAGCCGTATGTATATTTTTACTTTTTTGTACCCTTTTTTTTTTATATAAATGGCTTTTGCTTTTAGCTACTGCCCTCTGGAAGCCTGGCTAAAATTGGTATTTTCTGTAGGCTTATTGTCTATTGGTTTGAAAATATCTTTTTTTGGAGTAGCTAATCTTTTTGCAAATTAGGCATGCATATACTCTTTGGCAGTTGTTCTCTTTAGGGTATCTGCACTTGTTCTAGTTAATGCAGATTGCCTTCTGTCATGCCACATAGTATTTGGTTGCAAGGTGCATGGATTGTTATTTGGGTAAAGCTGTTTAGTAGTAGTAATAGCAAAGTTTTTACTCTTTGCCTCAATGCTTTAGTCAAGGAGAGTTGTATTATGATTGGTAGTAAGATTTAATCTTTGATCTTTATTATAAAATAGTATAGCAGAGAATTTATATTTTATACAAAGAGTATTTATATAGTCACAGTATGAGTTCAATTCTTGTTCTCTAAATTCATAAGTTATTAGTACAGCTTTTATATATAAATTGAATACCAAAAGCCATTTTGTGATATTTGCAAATTTTATAGTACAGCTATGCTTTCAGATTGCAATAGTTTTTTTCTGTAGTTACCAGTATGTAATTTTTAAAAATTGTTGATACTTTTGTAAACAAATTTGTATATGTTCACATATGCTTCTGTATCAATGGTTTTTCATAAGTGCGTAAAAAGTCTTAGTTTATTAGATTGCATTTTGATAAGTTTTGAGCATCTGATTAGTTGAGAACCCACTAAAGTCAAATTTGTTCAATTTTGGCTACTAAGGGAGCTGACAGAAATCAGGTAATTTTTTGATAGGTGGGTGGGTTAGCCAATTTATCAGGTGTAATTCTGGTCAGAATTATCAAATTCTTTTAATTGAAATTATAAATTTATATATAAATTTAATATTAAATATCTTTTGATCTACTGGACCAATTTAGATGATTTAACTACCAAAATGATCCTCTCAAAGAGAGGATTCTAACAATTCTAAAATCATTAAATTCCAATTACTAGATCATAATATTGATATAGATTTGTTTTACTATATATATATATATTTTTTTTTTTTATTCTTTGACAAGTCTGCTTGATACTTGTGAGTGAACAGAGGAATACTATACTAAAATATATTTACAAGATGTTCGGTTCTTTCTTATATAAGCCTAACACCACTCGGTTTTCTAAAAATGACCTAAGTGTACCCTATCACACTGTTTCTCTAACGAAACAGGTTTCAGTGATGACCTATCAGTAGCCATACCAAAAAGGCTTTTTACTCCTCTCGATGAAGCCTAACATCCCTTCTTCTACCAAACTTCCCATCATATTTAATCTTTCTGAAACCTTTTTTTGCCACTTTTCTTTACGTTCCTTCTGGCCTTCCAAAATTTTGTTTTCTTCATTTTTCTTTTTTCCTCCTTCTGTCTAGCCTTTTTCCTCTGTTTTTCTTTCTGTACAATGCTACTTTCTTCCTCCCATTCATTTACTGTCTGGCAATGGTCTTTCTAAATAATTTCAAAAAGTCTGTTCCATGTTATGTTTAAAACATTTTCAATAATATAGTTTGTTATTCTGTTAGAACGAAACTGCTTCTGAATTCTTAACTGAGCTTTGAAACAGAACAAACCCTTAATCAAACCTTTCCGTACACTAATTATCTCCTTTTGAATTTCTCCAAAAATTAGCTTCATTAACTTCTGTTTGGGTAATGTTGTTAGCTGAAATTGTTTTATGCTTGTAGAAATATTTCGACATTTAATATTTAGGCTGCCGAAATGTCTAAATATTGCCAAAATCCTAAATTATGCCGAAATGTCTAAATAATGTCAAAATGCCTAAATAATGTTGAAATGTCTAAATTAAAAATATATATGAAAAACATATGGGAGTTGGAGCTGTTAATTAGTCCAACTAAAACCGCTGGTCCTGTGGTCCTCCTTAGAACTGTCTTTTTATGGGACTGACCAAAAAAACTATCAGTTCGAATATAGTTAGCTTTAAATTATTGTAACAAACATATGTAGCCTAATTTTTTGTAATATGCGAGGTTAATTTTTAGAGGCTTAGACAACAATAATAAATTTAAATATTTTAAATCGGAGTTTTCTTATTTAATGTTTATTTTATATTTTGCGAATTATTAATTTGTTTTTGCTTTCAAACTAAACATTAAATATTTTGGATAAATGACAAATTAGTATTAGCGTTAGCAATTAAGGTTAGTTATTTTGGTTTTGCTATCACTCACCTTGGTAAAGGCTGGCTCTATCTCCCGCCCACCATCCCTAGTCAGTTGTTGGGCTATGTGGCTGCAGTGGCAGTGCAAGGACCTATTGGTGGATAGTTAGGCTCTGCGGCTGCATAGCAGCTCACGGACCTTAATAGTAGATAGTTAGGCACCGCAGCTGCAAGGATCTTATTAATGGATAGTTAGGCTCTGCTGCTGCAATGGCAGTGCAAGGACCTTATTAGTGGATGTTTAGGCTCCGCAATTGCAGTAGCAGTGTAAGGGCCTTATTTCTGGATAATTAGGCATCGCGGTTACAGTGGCAGTGCAAGAACCTTATTAATCGATAGATAGGCTACACAGCGCTGTACAAGACCTTATTAGTAGATAGTTAGGCTCCGTGGCTGCAATGGCAGTGCAAGGACCTTATTGGTAATTAGTTAAACTCTGCAACTACAGAGAGCTAAAACAGATGCTGAGGATAATACCGGACAGACTGATTATTAGACTAATTAAATGTCTATAAATTGCACCAACATATTAATTTATTACCTGTTATTATATTCAAATGATTAATTTATTACTCCTTCATTGCATAAAGCTACCTCTAAACAAATGTCTAAATCTGTCTATTATTATTAGAACTAGTATAATAATTCGTATTAATTTTGAAACCATGCATATAATTTTTGCAAATATATTTTTATGCGAGCATGCTAGCATAATGCAGGTCAATTTATCTCAAGCATTTGGAAGTTCCCAACTGGAAAATTATTATAAATTATGAACAAGGTCAAGAGTGGAACAAAATTCCTTAATATTCCAACAATATAGCGTTTTTTATAAACCAGGTATAATACTGCGCATTATGTGCATTTTGTATAAAAAGCACTAAATATCTTATCACTAATTAAGATTAAATTTATATTTAGTTGTACTTTGTCTTTAAAGTTCAAAGTGCATTAGTAATAATATAATATTCAATATTTTTATAAATAATGTTATTGTTTATATTTAATTTAGACATTTAGTCACATAGTATTTTATTTAGTCAACTATTTGCATTTTGTATAAAAAGCACTAAATATCTTATCACTAATTAAGATTAAATTTATATTTAGTTGTACTTTGTCTTTAAAGTTCAAAGTGCATTAGTAATAATATAATATTCAATATTTTTATAAATAATGTTATTGTTTATATTTAATTTAGACATTTAGTCACATAGTATTTTATTTAGTCAACTATTTGATTAAATTTATAATTAGTTGTACTTTGTCTTTAAAGTTCAAAGTGCAATAGTAATAATATAATATTCAATATATTTAAAAATAATGTTATTGTTTATATTTAATTTAGACATTTAGTCACATAGTATTTTATTTAGTCAACTATTTAGATATTTAGTCACATAGTATTTATTTAGTCAACTATTTAGGCATTTAGTCAAATTTAGACTTTTGACATTTCAAAAAAAAAATAATGTCATGTCGAAATATATTTAGACATTAATTGGCTAAATGGTTGACTAAATTAAGTATTTCGACTAACAACATTATGTTTGGGTAGTCTTTTTCGAACGTCTTTTAGCAGTTTGTTCCAAGCAAATTCTGCTGCTACCGATTGAATACTCCACTATAAAATTTTGTAGCCTTCACATTTAGCCAAATGATCATGTACTTCTTGGTTTCTGTATTGCAGCTCAGACAATTTGAAAATTTGTATAAGTCTGGTCTTTTCCTATTTAATAGATCAAGAAAAGGTAGATTTTCTGAAAGGCATTTGATAATAAAACAAGCTTTTTTACTTTTTCTGGTTGTTGAACCTCGTATACCAGTTACATCCTTGAGCTTCTTCCAGAACATCGACCAGCTTTTGTCATTGTAACTGTTGTTTTGTACTGTACTATACAAACTTTGTGAAAGACGCCACTCAGCACCTATATACATGTTGTTGAGTGTTTTGATAAAAGCTCAAGGCGGCATCTCTACTAGCCAATTTTTCCAAAATAAGACACTTTGGAATCTTGAACTTTCTTCTAATTCTACTTGAATTGCTTCTGATGCTTCACAACCTTTCTTTGCTAGTTTGTCAGCCAAGTCATTCCATTTGTTGTTGCTGTGCACTTTCACCTTATTGAGCTCAAGGGTAATGTTTTTAGTTTTTATTAGATCTACAATTTTTTTTGTCAGAAGAAAATTAGACTGCTTTTGCGCCCTTCTTGCTAGTTCAAGAAAGAAACCTAATTTCGTCACACAGATTGCTGCCGCACTATCTGTGTAAACTATAACTTCTTTCTCACTTGGAATTGTTAAGAGCATGGTCCATATTACTATGAGTTCTGCCTTTGTTGATGATGGCCATTGAAATGCTTTAATTGACATTGTATCAAAATTTCTTCCTCTGTGTCGCTTATTTGAACCCACCCAGCTTCCATCGTGCAACAGGGATTAACATTACTCAAACTCTCTACTAGAGAACTATCTGTGTAAAAAATAAAACGATCACATTTCCTATCTAAATTTTTCCTAAAACTATTTACTAAAAGATACTATGTTTCACTCTCTAGCTTCTCGTTCAAAATTAATTCTATTTTCAAACAGTTGACTATGCTAATATTACTAAAAATTTGTTTTTTTGAAGCTATACTACTTATTCTTTCTTTTCTTTACACCAGAAACCATATATAAATTTATTGGGAATTTATGTTTATCTCCTTCTCTATATGGCCTTGGAAGCACCTCCTATGACATCTTCCTTCTTGATTCAGCTTGTATATAGGCCTTCACTACTTCCTTCACCAATTTGACAGCCTTCACATTTGACAATGCAGATATTTGATGACTTTTGAGATAAACTATCACGCCAATGGTTGACAAACACTTCTTTTTTACCCTTCTGTGTTATTCTACTATATTCTTGTTTGCTTATATCACCATTATATACAACCCAGTCCTTTACTCGTTGGTCCTCTGAAATAAGGGTCTTTTTGAGCTCTAGAGCTAGCAAATTTGGTTCTGGCACATTAAGACTTGCTGCAATTTCTCTTGTGTCTGTATCTATAATTATCTCTCTTTCTAGTTCTGCGAACTAATAAGCTTTCTTTCCTTGACTTGAAAGGTCTAGGAATTTTTTTAATTGTTGCCAAGTAATTATATTTTTCCCTTCTATTATATGTTAGACTAAATTTGTTTATGTGCTTATATAAACGATAAAAGCTTTTTGGTGATAGTAAACTCCTTATCTTGGACACAGAACTTTCTGGAGTAAAGGTGTCTTCAGTAAATGTTATTTCGAGATTTCTCTCCTTTGCTTTAAGACAGATTGAGTAGTCCAAATTGCCTTTCTATAATTTCTCTAGAATTACTATGTCTGACTCTTTAGAAGATCTTTTGCTTAGTGCTGCTAAAAACCAACTTTGTGTTATGCATTTCTTTGTGACATTTGCCTCGATTCCAATCTATATATCAGGCCCGTTATTTGCTTTATAAAAACTTCATTACTAAGCTTCTTATAGTTGCCTAAATTTTTTGAGTAACTAGGCAGTTATTTGTTGAACGTAGTGATTTGAACCGGTTAGGCTATAATCGGGTAACCGAACTGACCCGAAAAAATTCGGGTGAGCCGGTTAAGTAAATGCTTAACCGGTTAATCCGATAATCGGTTGACCCGGTTGACCCGATTGACCCGATATAGTCGGTTGACCCGATAATCAGGTCAACTGAATATATCGGGTCAACCGGGTTAGTCGGTTGACCCGATATAATCAGTTGACCTGGTTGACCCGAAATCAATTTTTGTGGCTTGTGCAAATTTTGTCGTGTAGAATTTTTATTCTTCGTTACATCTTTGAGCCTCTTTACTTGATGTATACTTATCTTGGAGGCCTTTATTATAACTGATCGGAAGCTATACCAAGGTGATATTCGCAGTTAGGCTAGTGAAGATAAGTGAAGTCGATTTAAAAAATTCGCTGGGTTTATTCTTCTAAAAATTCCTTTATATCTTTATTTTAAAAGTTCCTTACATAAATTTTTGATTTTAAATTTTAAATTGAAGGCCAATATAAAAGAACATGCGTTAAATTTTATTCTCTAATTTTAAATAGCGTTAGATACAGCATCGTGTTATGAAAACCTTTTAAAGAAGTGTTGGAATGCGGATCCAGAAAAGCGACTTTAAAAATGATAAGTACAAATTTACTTAAAGTCTAAAAGCTAACATTTTACTTTATATTTTTTTCTTATATATATGAGAGTTAGGAAACATATTAATAAATTTATCATTTCTTTTTAGGAATAACATTCGAGAGACTAATTTGGGTTTTAGATTGGAACGTCGAGGAGTAATGTGGTTTCCAGCGTCGGAAAAAATGCGCTCACTGGGGGCAGAAGTAGCGGGGACGCCAAGATATTTTTTGGCTAATTTTGAGAGGAATGGAAATTGAACTTGATGCTGTCGCCACCATAAGAGAGGGTCTATATCAGGAAAGGCTACTGGTGTCCGTCTAATGTCAAGGTAAAAATCCAATTCATCCGTAAATTCTTGCGATCTTTGAGCGCTACCAAATATAAGTTCCTTAAACATATTATTAGGAGAGAGATTTTTTGTACTAGGAGAAGTAGCGTTTTCATTTGATGTTGGTGGTTGCACATTCGATGTTGGTGGTTGCACATTTATTAATTGGTGAAGTCGAAGCCTACATTCTTCAATGGTATTATTAAGAGTTTCTTCGTTTGCAAAAGGCATTTCTTTAAGCCGGGGATCTAATAACGTTGCGAGAAGGCTAATTTGTGATGGGCGATCCCAATACTCAAAAAGTGAGTTATATATAATATTTTCTATTTCTTTTACAATTAATTCAAGGTCATTTTCGGACTGATTTTCTTGAGTATCAAAGGATATGTCACTTTCATTTTCATCATCTGACGAATCGGACTCCGAATCATAATTAGGTGTTTCTTGGAAACCTTATATAATTAATATGAATATGTTTGATAAGTATATCTTAAAAAATTGATAGGTAAAATGGTTTTTTGCTTTATATGGCACAATAACTACTATGTCTCGTAATTATTTTCAAGGCAAAGACACTTTGATTATTACAATTTTTTTGTCGCGGATGATCGCGAAACTTGGATGATAATAAAATCTTAATCTCTTATTGGCTAATCACCCTAATCTAACTATCTGATACATAATTTCAGCATCAACCGATTTCGTGATTATCATAACATTTTTTATAATATTAAAACTTTATACCTTCAGTATTATTATAGTCGTATTCATCAGGGTCTATATTTTTTGCATAATAGACCTTCATTGCCTCCATTAATGGATGAATATATGCTATAGTAGGATATCGGCTAGCACTAAAATACTCAGTAGCACTGTTAAAAGGTTCTAATATTTCAATCAAGAGTTTTACAAGATTCCATTCATTATAGTGCAGCATCAAACTGTTTAATTTTTGACCATCTTTTTTTGCGTCTGGATCATCTTCATCAGACAATATCAATGAAAGCCGTCTGATTGCAGGGCACAGCTCGACTAACCTTTTCCACGATCGAAATTTGGAATTCCAACAGGTAGGTAAGTCTTTAATAATTCGCAGTGTAGGTACGAAATTATTAATAGTTATATCATCATCGGCTGTTATTTCATTACCCTCATCATCTTCGACATTACTATCATCTTCGACATTACTATCATTTTTAACATTACTATCATTTTCAGATTCATTAGTTGACTTCGGATTATTATAAGATATTTCTTTTTGTTTGTTTTTATTCATTTCAATCTGCGCAGTATCTAATCTTTGACTTTGTTTAGGGGAATCGAAAAACTTGACCAAATTTTGTATACGATTAATTTGTTGA
>QKWP01001886.1:17899-57754 GCA_003550325.1 Gigaspora rosea
ATAGAAATTTGTATAATTTTATTAATAAAATTATACAAAATGCTATGATTCTCTAAATTTTACTAACTGATTTATACTTCTCACTCTAAGTAAACTTGTTCAGTATCAAAAAATACATATAATGTTATTTAAACTCAAACTAGTTTGCAAAATTTGGACTAGCCCGACCAAACTTATGATTGAGTTTGAGTTTAGTATAAAGTTTTAATAATTAAATTTAGAGTTTGAGCCTGGTCTGAACTAGCCCAAACCCAGACCCAAACCTAGACCCAAACCTAGAATCACTAGTTCATATGAACACTAGACTGAACCTGAACATGTTCATGAACTTATGAACTGAACCTGAACTGAACCTGAACCAGCTCTAAAAGTTCAATACTGAACCTGAACCTGAACCTAAACTTAACCTAAGTTAAGTTCAGTTCAGGTTCATAGGAACACTAATTATACTAACCTGTAAATATGAATATCGGACTTGTATATTATATTTTTATAATAATAGAAAGAAGTACTCAGAGTTGCAAAGCAACTTGCACATGACAATCCACGCTTAGCAATTAGTGAGAAGAAAAACTGGCTCGATCAAAAAGAATTTGTGGAGGTGATAATCTTATCTGCTCTTAAACAATGTATCAATAAAAACCTCCAATATTTAGACAGCGAAGTTGTTTGAGTGCTCCAAAGCAATCACAAAAATCTTTCATTGACAGCAAAAATTAAGGCGGATAGTGCCAAATTAAAGTTAAACAAAAAATGTGTTGGGAAAATTCACGTATGCAAGGAGTAAGTTTTTTTTTTTGTATAAAAAAATATGATTTCATATATACATATTGGATTTACATTGCATTTGTTTAGAAAAAAAAAGAAGAGTAGACGAGTTATAGTATCTGATTCACGTTAAGGATCCGATTATTAAAAAATACCGATCAAATTCACTTAACCAAAAGGAGTGGGAGGACGACCTTGCTGATGTGGTTGTTGAAACCGCATATCATTCAGATGAACTATCTGAAACGGATATCAAACTCACAAGGCAGGAACGATTCAAAAAAAATTGTTCATACAATGATGATGACAATAATAAATGTAGAAATAATAATCATGTTATTAAAGTATATGTTCCACCATGGCAGTCTGAAAGGGTAATTTAACAGTATAGATTTTGTTTAACAAATAAATAATATTCGTATTTGTTAATATTCTATTTATTTTATTTTTTAAATAGTGCCAAAAAATCTTCTATCAGGCTGAAGAAATAGCAATAATTAACTAATTAAATAAACTCGATAGAGAATGTCATTATGATCGTAACTGGAAAAATCAAACAAAACCTCCACTTGATGCACCTCTTTGGACGATTTCTTCATCCAATAATAATAATAAGAATAATTATAATAATAATAATCATCATCATCAAGATAATAGTGATAATACTAATGAAGGCGATTTTGACTCTAATGATTTAGAAACATTAGAAAATTTCAATAAGCATGATACGCATGCCGACGATTCAGAACATAATGAACGAACGAATCAAGCTGAACAACCCGAACAAACAGAACAATCGAATCAAAATGAACAATTGGATCAAAATGAACAATCAGATCAAAATGAACAATCAGATCAAAATGAACAATCAGATCAAAATGAACAATCAGAACCTGGTCAAACAGATCAAAATGAACCATCAGAACCTGGTCAAACAGATCAAAATAAGCAATCGGAACCTGGTCAAACGGATTATAATAAGCAATCAGAACCTGGTCGAACAGATCAAAATAAGCAAACGGAAGAAATGTATGTATTTATTTTGTATATTTATTATTAATTAAAGGTTTACTAAAACAAATTCTATTCCAGATCTGATATGGAGCCAACTTCAAAGAATCGTTCTTCCCGGGCATCTAAATCGAAAAATACCCGCTCAAGATCAACCGAACGAACCGATCAAACCGAACAATCAGAACCTGAACAACTGAAGAAATGTATGTATTTATGTTTTGTATATTTATTATTAATTAAAGGTTTACTAAAACAAATTCTATTCTAGATCTGATGTTGAGCCAACTTCAAATAATCGTTCTTCCCGGGCCTCTAAATCGAAAAATACCTGCACAAGTTCAAAAAGCTCCAGCTCTAAAGTTGCTTCTCAACCTGTCAAGTTTAACACAACAACCAGAGCTACCTCAAAGAGTCAAGGGCACCTTAATGCTAAAAGTGGTAAATTTGGATATCATCGTGGAGAAAAAAATAAGGAGGGTAACGTTAATAGTAATGTTGAGATAGATTAATAAAAATTTAATATAACAGCTGCAATTTTTCTGTCATATTGCTACATGTAAAATGGTATAATTAATAAATTGATACGTTAATGCTGCTATCAACAAGCTTATATTTCACATAAATTGAGTAGAAATTTGAAATGTATATGAATATAATCAAGTATAAATTAGTTTCAATAATAATATATAGATATCTTCGATATATATATTATTATAGAATATTAGGATATGTTGTATAAATTTTCTGATATTGTTATCAAATATGACGATATTTCATATAAATTTCACAGACATGTTGAAAATATCGTATAAATATTAACTAGTTCCTATAATAATATATATAGATATCTTCGATATATATATTATTATAGAATATTAAGATATGTCGTAAAAATTTTCTGATATTGGTATCGTATATGACGATATATTATAAAATTTTGCAGATATTTTGAAAATATCGCATAAATATTAGAACATTATATATGTTACACAAAGCTGTAAGAAACTGATCGATATGTGCTAAGCCGATAGGCTGCTAATACGCGCTAAATATCGGCTAGCTATCACATGCCACATATCGGAAAGTTTCTGTGACATATCGTTGCAATTTATGTGACCTATCGTCTTACCGATAGGGCACAGAAATTTTATAGTTGGACCTGTGCTATAAATATTAGTCGTTATATTAACCAATCAGAATTGAGATTAGGTGATCACACCATACATAGATGGGGCTGCCATTAAGTAAAAAATATTATGTAATAAATGACATGCCCCTTAAGTTTAATATGTATAATACTGTATGTGTGTACGTATATACCTATGCGCATATTAGATATTGAAATCGAAATTTATTTTTCTTATATTAAAATCAGTCAAAACCGGTTTTAATATAAGAAAAATGAATTTCGATTTCAAACTTTAACTAAAAAGTCAACTCAAGATTAGAGCTTTGCAGGTACAGTTGCAATTGAATTTGTATATTAATATAAATTAAATTTTCTTGTTAAATTTCTAATGTTCCAATTCTATAAAGCATCACCATTTTATTATTAATTGTCTGATTTTCTGAATTCTTTGATATCTATTGTATAAAGATCAGCAAATATACATAGATGTACGATGTTGTAGCAAATTAATCACGAAGGAATTTCAAAATAGTCGTAGGGAATTTTAGAATTAGTCGTGGAGAATTTTAGAATTAATTGTAAGAATTTCAAGTAAACTATACTGAATCTAGTAATACAGGCATAATGGTAATACTATGATAACATAGTAAAACACAGCTAATATTCCAATTTTAAAAGGTAATTGAAATAGAATAAGGAATATTATATGCATTATAATTGGTCATTTTTAAAATTAGTCACGTGCATGCATTTACGGGGAATGCATATTATGTTTGGTACCAGAATTTGGTGCATATGCAGAATATTAAAGGTGACTAAGTCCTGAGCTTGGGACCAAGCTATAGTTTGTATATAAAGAGGAGAGGAGAGGGTTTGCACTTAGGGGGCGTGCACTTAGGGGGTGCAACTGTATTGCTGATCTTTTAAAAAGAATAAACCAGAATGCCTATCTTGTTAAAATTTTAGAAAGCAAAGAAACAAAAAAAATACCAGGAGAACCAACTTGTTTTGTAGATTTGAAACAATAGTATCTAAAATAGTAAGGTAAAAGGGTGTATTATAACAAATTGATAATATTCTTTTCTTTTTTTTTTTTATGTCAAAGTTCCCGCTCTGGGTGAGAGTTTATTTAATCAAGCCTATGGATCAAGTGCGCCTTTTTGGGTGCACCCACAATTGTTACATTGAATGAGAGTACAACTAGCCACATGTACAACTTTTGGTTGTCTAATTGAAGCCCAAAGGTTCTATACTAGTTGTCATACCTACAACCCAACTAGGGGATTGCCTGTTTAAACTCTCTGGTCCAACTCTTCACATGTCAATCCTACTTGTGATCACCGGTACAGCCCTCTGATACATTAGTTAGTCGAAGACAGTCCCAGATGCTAACTACATCCCATTAGGACTAATTTATCCTCACAGTACACTTGGTAGAGCAGTTCCTGTCCCACACAGGTATTACCTACACTTCGGTAACTTAAGCACTCAACAAGGCAAGCAACTTGCAGTCAGGTGATACCTAACCGCTACCATAACCTACTTCTGCCCTTGTAAGGTTCACACCGACCCCGGTACCCACTGTTACTTTCCTACCTGTCTATCACTGGATACTCCAAACTTCCAATCTAGTTGGACCAGAAGGGTTGATCTACCCAGCATTAGGTGCTACTATAGTTTTTCTTCCCCTGGTACCTAATTCTGGAACATAATTTCTTTTTCTCCGGTACAACTCCACGGCCAGGTTGGTGGACCCTCTCCTCCGAAGGTTATATTGTTCAGTTCTCCAGCTCCAGTTTCTGATATTCTAGTTTTGGTAGCACCATCAAAGATTGTTGCTACCTCCTTACTCGGGACTTTCCAAATGGGGTTCTATTTCCCCAGTTCCTTGGATTTGTCTGTATCACCAGACACAACTTCATCCGAAAGCTCTCATTCGCAGGGATAGTAAATGACCTGGTCATTTGCCAATTTTTCAAATGACCTCAAATGACCTCAAAATGACCACTTATTTGAGGTCATTCAAATTTTGGGTCATTTGGAAATGACTCGTGACCAAATGACTATGGTCATCTCCAAATAACCGAGGTCATTTGGTCATTAGGACATTTTGCATAGAGTTGACATTCTACCGATCACGAAAAAGCTTGTTTTAAATAATACATAAGTTCGCTTCATTTCTCAATTTATATTGATTATTAATTAACATGCCATTTGTAAATTCGAAAATGATTTATATCATTTTACAATCGATAAATTATTATTCACAAACTTTTTTAATTTTTTTTAAAAAAAGTAAATACATTATTTTTTTGTCTAGTGTTTTTTTTTAATCACTTCATACCTGAATCTAATGATTTGGAAATGACCTAGTCATTTATCAAAATACAAATGGTAATCATTCATCAAATGATTTAGTTATTTATCTTGTGTAATAATTTTTATTAGATATCATCTAGCAACGTTTTATTTTACAAAGAACAATAATCAATTTGATTGGCTAAAAAGTATTAGATAATCGGTTAACCAGAGTTAAATGACCTTCTCAAGTCATTTGGGCCGTGAAATGACCAATGATTGGTTATTTGTCATTTGAGTCATTTGGGTCATTTAAAGTCATTTACCATCCCTGCCCATTCAAGATGGTAACCAAGGACTACAGGTGATATACCCAACTGATCGACAGAAAACAGTTACAATAACACAGGTCTATTTTTCCAAAGCATCGCCAGTGGGATTTGAACCCTAGACCTGCTACTTGGGGTGGCAACTTACCAACTTCTCTAAGTCACCACACCTATTGATAATATTCTTATCATATTATATAATCTACTATCAAAAATAAAAATTTTTGATATCATGCAATTCATCTCATTAAGCTAAATCAAATGATACCAAAATTATGTGATTCAAATTACTAGAGTCTAAAATATCTTAATTTAAATTTTTATTAAAAAAATAGAAATTTAATACTAGGAATTATTCTGATAAATTATAATATCTTGGAATCCAGTAATCAGAAACAAGTAAAACTTATACTATTTTTGATTCCTCTCATTGAGAAGAATCAAATAATATTAAAATTATCAAATTTTGATCACAGGGCTACAAAATATAACAATTTGTTACAATACTCTCTTTGTTACAATTTTTATATATGTTTTATACTTTAAATATGGATTTTTTTGTAATCCATAATCAAAATTGTGCACTTCTTATAAGGGGCATACCATTTATTACATAATTTTTACTATGAATACATGGTCAGAGATAGTGATCATGTCTATATATTATATTAATCAATTGGAATTAGATAAGGTAATCACACTATATATAGATAGGAGTGGCTACTAAGTAAAAATATTACGTAATAAATGGCACACCCTAACCAATTATTAATTTCTCTTAATAAGAAAAATTAATTGGTATAAAAATTGCTTTGCTCTGACTAAAAAAACATAAAAACTTTCAATTAAAAATTGAAAAATATTAAAAATCTGCATTAGTTCAAATATCTTATGACCCAATAATCAAAATTAGACAAAATTTTTGCCATTTGATTGATTCCTTTAATAAAAGAAGAAATCCAATAGTTCAAGTTTCATCTGATTCTAATCACAGAATTATGAGATATTGCATTTGTCACAATATCCTTCTTCGTCACAATACTTCTTTTCACCTTATATTAACAATAAAGCTTAAAACAAGTTTAAATTATATTGACAAAAGCTTTTAGCTGCACTGCAGCTGACTGTATTTGATAGTTCATAGGTTTTACTTCAGAAAGTCGCCAATGCTAAAAAAATTTTTTTATCTCTTTTTTAGTTATTTTCAAATTGAACTTGTATTTCAAACACTTGTTGTGAAAAATTTTATAAAAAATTATATAAATAACTATAAATTTTTTATAAATTAGTTTTTTTTATTGAAAAAGTTGAACCAAGTAATTATACAAGAGTTAAATAAATAACTTGCAATTTTAAGTTTTTTTTATTTATATTAATATATATAATATTTTTGAATATATATTTTTAAAAATACTTTGTAAACTGTATAATAAAAGTATTATTTTTAACTAATTTCTATTGTATACCTGTATATAAAAATCTAGATATATTAATAACTGTCAGGAATAAAGATGAGCACCATGTGCATGGGTACATGCATGATTTAACAATCTATATACCAAAATGCCTATACAAAAACAATATTACTATTATGGGATGTAATTCTGTTTTGTTTATTCCTAAATACAAGTTTTTTAATCACATGAATTTAATTATATAAAATGAAGCTTGGAAAGTTCAAAATCAAGCTTATAAACAAGTTTTTATTAAATTCAGTGTCTTTTGAACTTACTTCTACACTATATCTTATGATAAATTTAAACCAAAACACTTGCTGTATTATACAAATACTCAATATGAATTTTTAAACTAACATGTTTGGGCAAATTTAATTAATATTCATGTACTTTAAAATAGTATTTGGTCAGGTTTTAAAGCATGAACTAACCAATTTAAACAGAATTATATTTCTAGTCACAAGCTAGTAAGTATATCAGGTTAGAATAAATTTTATATTTTTGATTTTTATTTTATAATATAAAGCAGGTTTTATTCTTACATAATGATTATAGCAAATTTTATTTAATTTATAATATAGGTTTTACTCTGTTGCATATTATTTATGTGTATTTGTACAAGTTTTTAAAAAGCTTTATCAAATTTTTAAATATAATAATTAGATCTTTAAAAAAAAATTCATATATGCCTTTTTGATTAAAGCAATTTCTTATATCTAATATATTATATAAATATTTGTTTTTATACAAAGCATATTGTTCTTACTTCAATTTTTTTTTACAGTATAATTTTATAGTTTAAGTAAGTTTTAGAAAGTTAAATAGAAATATCATTTTATTTTAATTTATTTCATTATCAATTAATAAATTTTATTAAAAATTTTTTTGCAACTAATTGGTTTTTGATATTATGAACCAATAATAAATTTAACTATGCTGCATATATACTGTATACATGCATGCAGTATATTATACACATGCATAGTAGCAAAAATATGATTTTGCCTACTTCTAGTTAGAAATTAATACTGAAATTTAGATGATCATAAAATATAAAAGCCTATTGGCTAATTACCCTAACCCTAACCAATCAGATACAGTAATTTTATAATCATTCAATTTTAGTATCATCTCTTACAATAATTCAAAAGTTTGTTTATGAAACTATTTTTTAAGTTTTAACAAAAAAAATTATAGAAATTTTAGTATAAACTCTAATTATCTAATCTATTTTAACTTTAATTTACTTTAATTTACTTTAAATTTTGTATTAAATTTTTTTATAAATTATACTTGTATTTTATATTCAAATAAAAATTTATAAATTTTTTTATTTATATAAATATAATTATTAAAAAATTTAATTTAAAGATTATAATAATATAGAATTAAAGTATTTAACTAAGAATTTTATAAAATACTGCCATAGCAATATATTACTACTCTGATCAACCAATTAAAATGTAGAATTAAGTATAATGTGAAATCGAAGCAATTATGAATGTTTTTTTAAAAATCACTCATAATATAAAATTTTGTCTATAAAACTATCTTTTGTACTCTAACAAAAATTTTCTATACAGTCAGACCTCTATCTATAATACCTCTCTAAATAAATATTTTCTTGTTCATAAGATGTTATTATACTAAATACATGTTCTATATTTGTAAATGCATGTTCTCTTAAATAACTTTTTATATCTCCTAAATGCACATAGCCAATCAAATTTTAGTATTTAAAATAGGTTATACAATTTTTAGTGGAAGTTATACAAACTTGATGAACTAATTTTTAAAGCTGCAATTTAATTAGCTCTTTTTAAATGCAAACCTCTCTAAATGCACATTGTAGACTTGTCCCTATAAGTTGCATTTATAGAGGTTTGACTATAATATTTTGGGTTAAAAACTTTTAATAAAATATATTACTCTAACCTTAACTTTAAAATAATAAATTTATTTTTATTGGTTTAATTTCATATTATTAGTTCTTAATTTGTATCTGTAAAGGTTTGTAGGCAAATTTGTTTGTATAATTACTTTTTTTTAACTAGTGACCCTGCCCTGCCTAGAGGTGGGCACCATGCGCATGGGTGCATGCATGCATGCATCATGCGTGTGCATAGCTTAACAATCTATATACTAAAATGCCCATAAAAAAATAATAAAAATAATAATACTATCATATATGCCTGATAGAGTTCGAAATCGAGCTTATGAGCAAGTTTTTATTGAACTCAATATCTTTTGAACTTACCTCCATGCCATTATCTCATGATGAATTCAGAATTTATGCATGTATTCTAAACAGCTAGTTAAACAGTAATTAAACTAACATGTTTGGGCAAATATAATTAATATTCATGTACTTCAGAACAGTGTTTGGTCAGTTTCAAAGCATGAACTAACCAATTTAAGCAGCATTACATTCTGTGGGCTATCGGGTAGAGAAAGATTAGCTGTGCAATCAAAATTCAGTAGATTTACACAATCATAATTTGGATAACTTTTTATATCAGTAATACTAACTCAATAAGTGTCTTTGTGAGAAAAAAGGTGAATTGATCCTACCTAACAATCAGCAGTAGATCACAATTTGCACTCCTAAAAAACCCACTATATTATATGCTGAATATCGATACCACATGTTAGCTGGCCTGTATTATATAGGTTGGAAACCACCAGCTAATATTATTGCGCTTTGCGTATTAATATAAAATATTACAATGCTTTGGATCTTCAAAGCATGTACTTTGATATTGTACTTAAAAAATATTTTATTAGCATGACTCCTGCGTAAAGGCTTGAAGTAGCGTATTATTTATCTACATTATGATGGCTATTTATTATATTAAATAAGAAACTATTATACCAAGAGCACAAGGAAAAACAAACGTTTCTCTTGTACTTAGTAAGTAATTATAAAGTGCTATTTTTTTGACGAACATAATCTATTTGCTCTTTTACCCAATTAGGATTAAATAATCGTACTCTATGTGCGAATCAGATAAGTTGCAATTACATATATTTTGCTATAAGTTATTTCTACAATACAAGCATTTTCAACAACTAAAACATGTTCCACTGCGATATTTTAGCTTTATTTTTTGAATGTCAGCTATTATAACCAAGTATTAAAGGTAAAAAGAAAGAAGATATGTTTGTCTAAAAAAACAAATATCAAAATATATAAGTTTTGGGAATAATGTATTTTTTATAATCGCTGATTCACCTTTTTTATCAGCTGCTTGGGCTTTGGCTAAAGCCTCATTTGTATAAATTTTACTGGTCACTTTTTTGTTAGTATCACCTTCTTTAAAACCATTTAATTTGCCTTTGAGAGTAGCAGCGCAATCGGAAGTAGAGGTGCCATTAAACTATAATTGAAAGCATAATTTAATATATAAATTTTAATTTGAATTTTTTATTAAGAATCACTGTAAAAATTACAGGATTACACTTTTTGCAAAGCGCTATAATTGCTATTTCAAAGAGCATATCATATATTTTTAATTTAGCTATGTCAGGTCAGATTATTCCTATTTTTAAAGATGCCTTTTTTGTATAAAAGAAATGACTATGGGAATTCAAAGTCATAAGTTCAATACTCATATATTGGTTAAGACATTTTTTATCCAATCAGATAATAAAGAATGGATATACTCGTAACAGCTGGTAATTTTACAATAGTGAGAAAATCAGAAAATCAAAAAATCAGGAAATCAGATTATTAATCAAAAATTTTATTTTTTTATTTATACAGTATATCGATAATGATAAATCAAATAATTCCAGTTTTATTTAAAGTGTGTTTGTTGATTTTTTTTGCTTTCTTTGGCTTGGCACAATTATAGCAAAAAGTAAGAAAGCAATGATTAAATTCTTCTTAATTATCAGCCATAAAATAAGCAGTTTTCTCACAAATCTTTTCTGACAGTTTTCACTACTTGTTCACTTAAACTTTTATAAATTAGTGGCTAAACTTCTTCTAAATATATTCAATGGATGCTCAATTTATAAAACTTGAATATAAGCGAGGAACTTGTTTCGGATATCAGATGTGTTTATAGCAGGGCTATAAAACAGTAATTACCGGAAAATCTTAGATATTACAAAGTTTTACAAGCTGAATTTTTAAAGGAAAATCTGGGAAATAACACTAATTTCCTATAACATGGTAATCTTTATCTGCATATACCTTTTTGAAATTTAGCTATAATTTATGATACAGGTTTCACCTTGTCGCATGTCATTTATTTGTACAAGCTTTTAAAAAAAAACTTTATCAAATCCTTAAAACAGAATATAATCAGGCCCTTAAAAAAAAAATTCATATAATACAAGTTCTTAAAACAGAATATGATCCGTATCCTTATCTTCTTTTTGATTAAATTAATTTCTCACATCTGATATATTATACAAATATTTGTTCTCATACAAAGCATGTTATTCTTACTTTAATTTTTTTTACAGTATAATTTTATAGTTTTAAAATTGTTACTGTAGGAAACTTGAGGGTTACTTTGCTAGCAGCCAATTAATTTTTTAATAAATTTAAATTGACTAGTTAGTGTATATTTTTGAAAAAAAAATGCCTGATCAAATTTGGACTCATTTTGTTCAATTGGAATACGTAACTGGATTCAAACAAAAAAGAAGAGAATGCAAATTTTGTCAAAAACATGTTAATAATGCTATTAGAGCAGCACACACACATTTTTAGAACTGTAGTTTAGTTCTATTAGAACATAAAAGGCATTATTTCAGTAGTATGTATAAAAATGAGGATGATGATAATAGCATGTTAATAGATATATCCGATACAACTTCTCTAGTTGTATCATTATCTACTACTATAGTTCCATCAAGAAATCAAATTACAAATTATATTACTCCTGACCATATTACTAAAATAGAACAAAAGTCACTTGAGTTAGAATTTGCAAGATCAATTTTTAAATGTAGCTTATTTTTGTTCTTACCAGAATTGAACCAATTAAAAAGTTGTGGAAACAGGCATGACCAGCATTTAAATTGCCTTGTCAAAAAAAACTTTCAACCACTTTACTAGACCAGGTTTACAATAAAACCAAAAATGATGTTAAAATGTGCCTCAGTAATGAAAAAAGCATGGCACCTTTTAGAATTAGATTACCCAGAAATTTTATTTTAGGTTGTATAGCACATGGTCTAAATCTTTTAGTTGGCAATATAATAAAACTAAAATGGTGCGCAAATTTATTAAAAAATGCCAAAAAAAATAATTGTATAATTTTGAAGAAATCATATTCCAATAGCTATATTAAAATGCCATCAATTAGCTACATATAATCAGTGAATATCTCTTAATTATCCAGTTAAAATGTGAAAAGAATCTTCAGCAACATGTCTTAATTCGTTTATCCAAAATCAACTTGCACTTTAACTAACTATAACTGATTGGCTTATGATAGTCATACTACAGTACTACAATACCGGAGGCTATAAATGATATCATAAAGTGTAAAAATTTTGGAAAAATATTTAATCTTGCTTATGATATTAGACAAATTAGTTACAGGTATTAGGGTTCCACAATTTGATTTGATTTTCAAATATTTGAATCAAATATTTGATCAAATTCAAATTCAAATTTGACTATATTTGATTTGATCAAATTCAAATATGGTCAAATTTGATTTGATTTGACAAATATTTGATTTTATTTGAAAATTACTATTAAAAATTCAAATCAAATTCAAATTCAAATATTTGAATCAAATCAAATTCAAATCAGAGTCAATTTGATTTGATCAAATTCAAATTGATCCAATATTTAATTTGATTTGAATTTGAGAAACCCTAACAGGTATTGCTACTTTTGAGTCAGATATACCATGATTGACATTATTTTATTAGTGGTATCATGAGCAATTAGAATTTGACAGTAAACAAAATAATATATATTATACTTAAAATTGCTATTTATTTGTACATATATAATAATTTATTATATTATTTTAGATTATATTCTTACTGCAGTAAATTTTTCAATTAAAAATTTATTAGAAAATAGGAAAAAATTTATCACCCCGTATTGTAAGTAGCACACTTGTTGGATCCACAATATTATGGAAAAAACTTCCTGCTAATGGTACGTTTAAATAGAGATGCAAATTAGCTTATCAGCTTTATTTACTAACTATTTTTATTTACTAAATATAAGTTACAAGCTGATTGAACCATATTGCATCTCTATATTTAGTTATAATTTTTAAATTTTATTTAAGTTTAGTAAATTTGTATAAATGACATATATATATAAGATTAATTTTTATAACACAACTATAGACATGTCAACGATTTCAAAATTTATTTAACAATATTATCCAAATGAGGTTAGCATTATTTGGTAACAGTTACTTCAGTATAAAACCAAAACTGGTATATTTGATTTTAACTTGGCTTGGAATGTGATAAACAAACTAGACCCAATATCTTGGTGAAAGGGAAATTTTGAGAAATCAGCTCTAGAATTATGTAAGGTCACAATAAAAATTCTTATAATTCTATTATCATCAGCAGCCTCTAAAAGAAATTGGTCAGATTTTTTCTATATTTATGATAAAAAACAAAGTCAGTTAACACCACAACAAGTACTAAAACTATACCAACTACAAACTCTCATATCCAAAATTACAATCATCTGATATGACAGAGGCTACAGTATGCTTTAATAGTAGGCCTAGTGAAAGTCATAAATTTGACTTATTGGACTCTAACAATGGCAATGAAAGTAGTGAAGATGAATTGGCAGAAACTATTGAAAATGAATTAGTAGAAAATGATGAAAAAGATGAGGATGAACTGTCTGAATCTGAAATAGAGTTGTTAATAGAAAGTGATACAGATAGCGAAGATGAATAATGTGATTGAAGTTAACTATATAAAGTAAATATTATTGTTGTTAGTTATAACAATTAAAGAAATGTCTTTACTAATTTGTTAAAATGGAAAATATTAAAATTAGAGGTAAAAATTTATCGCCAACCTGCTAATAAGAAAATACTGATGAGCTAAAAAAGAAACTTAAAATTGAAGTCAAAACAGATAAAATCTCGAATTGAAGTCGAAAAGAATATACATTTAAATTAAACTAAAAAATTAATCGAATAGAAATACTTTTGTTTTACAAAATGTGCAATAAAGATATTATGCTATTAGCTTATCAATTTTTATATCTGTATTAATTGAATATATAGTATTACATGTATTTTATTTATTTGTTACAAGTATAAATGGAGCACTATTAGCACTCTTACAATATTGATAAGGTCAAATTTTAAATTCATATTTTGAAAAAATAATCGTAATACTTGTGTAAAATGTTTTTTTAATTACATTAATTCAAATAAAAACTTTAATATATAATAAATAGTTATTGGATGTGTAGCATCCAATAACAGTTTTATTTGGCAGGAAAAATAAGAATACCGTGATCCTTCGGATCATGGGATGATCATTTTGGATGATAAATAAAAGAAGTATCTGCTTTGAATTTAATGTGCTAACATGGGCCCCGAAGGGCTCAGGTTGTCAAGCACATTAAATTCAAAGCCAGATATACTGTTATTGGATACGGAACATTCAATAACAGATTTATTTTCTTTTTCTGTTATACCGTGAGTTTGTGTGAGTCTATTTGGCATATAACAACTGTTATACTACCCACATTCACTATGAAAAAGAAAAATAATATAATTTATTGAGTTAAGTAGGTTAGTGTGAATTAAATAGATTAGTACAAATAAAAAAGTAAAATTGTATATCTGTTTTGAGTTTTAAAAAGTTAATTAGAAATGCACATTTCATTTTAATTTGATTTCATTATGATTTATGACAATTATTAAGAATCAAGCTACTTTTTATACACAACTAATATATATTTTATTAAAAATTTTTTTGTAACTAATTGGTTTTTGATATTATGAACCAATAATAAATTTTAACTATGCTGCATATATATGTATGCATGCATGCATACATGCAGTATATTATGCGCATGTATAGTAGCAAAAATACAATTTTGCCCACCTCTAGCACTGCCTTTATTAATAGAAATTACATGTACATGCATTAAGTTTACTTCTATATTACTATATACTTTAAACTTTCCTATATTTAATAAAGACTCATTCGATTTTAATGAAGCCCAGGTGCAACCTGCAATGATAGCTGTTTTCCTCTTTTTAAAGTCTCAACTCACTAAAAGTTATTTAAATGTCAACAGGTGGAGGTTGTTAGCCTTGTTTGTATAATTACTATAAATATATTCCTAATCTATTTTTTTTAATTATTTAAAAATTTAAATAAAATTTGGTATAACAAAATTTGAAAATAAGGATTATATTTTAGTATTATTTGTATTTATATTATAAAACAAAATTTTTATTGCTTATAAATTAAAAATATTAAATTTTAAAAAAATTTTTTAACTAAAAAAATAATTTTAATATCTCAGCTAATTTTTTAAATATTGGCTTTAAAATATAGTTTCTAATATAATATTGTAGTATACAGTTAGACCTCTATAAATGCAACCTCCATAAATGCAATACCTCTCTAAATGCATGTTTTTTCCTATTCTGTAAAATGTTATTAGTGCTAAATGCACATTCTATATTCTGTAAATGCACATTCTCTTGAATAACATTTTATATTATACTAATCTCTCTAAATGCATGTAGCCAATCAAATTTTAGTATTTAAGATAGGTTATATAGTTTTGGTTAAAGTTACACAAACTTATGATTTAATTTTTAAAGCTGCAATTTAATTGGCTCTTTTTAAATGCAAACCTCCCTAAATGCACATTGTAGGCTTGTCCCTACAAGTTAAATTTATAGAGGGTTGACTGTATATAAAGGATTACAATTTTCATTATTGCACTTTAAGTGATTTACTTATAAAAATTAAAACTTGTATTAGAAGTAAAATTTTTTTTATAGATAAGAATATTATAAAATTTAAAAAATTTAAAAAATAAATTCTATAGTAAAAGTTCAATATATATTATAAACAAAGTTGATAAAAATCTAAAATTAAAGATTTTACTTAAAAGATATATAGTTAAAATTAATATTTAAAATTTTATTAAAAAAATTTAAATTTGGGGGATCCACACAAAAGGTGGCTTCGAGAAAATCACATGATTTTGAGAAAATTATTCTAAACTTAGTATGTGATTATCAATTATATACCGTAAAATCTGGACATGTGTACCCCCCATGCGGTGTACCCCTCGCCAGTTTGAAGCGCCAGTTCGTGACTTATACCCGGGTATTAATATATCTTCTTATAGCATATCGTAATATAACATATACTAAGTTGTAAAAAACCAGTTTTTAATTAAATTATAAACACGATAAAACAAGAACTACTGATTTAACAATGCATTGAATACGAAAGATCATAGTGTAGGGGGATCTGTTCACACATGTGATTATCAATGCATTTTTTATTAATCATTAAATTTACAACATGCATCAGAATCATTATAAAAGCAAGAAAAATTTTTATTAAAGCATAAAAGTCGGTTTGTTATGTAAATTTTCAACATTACCGGTATAAGCAATTTTTAAAAACAAACAAATTTTTTACATTATTGGTCGATTACCACATATTCGGACAAAATCTTCATAAAGCACACATATTGCACTTGATAAAACGAACTTTACATAACAGTATTGTTCAAAAAAAAAAATCAAGAAATTTGATATTATTCCCAATCGTTATCAACCTCAGTTTCTTCATATTCCTCACCGCTAATATCATTTGCATTCGATTCTTCAATATTCTCTTCATTCACATTTTCCAAATCTTCCCCCAAAGCTTCATAATCAAACACCAAATCGTCTTCAGACCCATCCGTTGCTACTGAAATACCGCAACACTTGAACGCCTTTCTAATTATACGAGGATTAATGTCATCCCATGATTCTCCTACCCATTGAGCTAAAGTAGAATATGACAGTTTTCGGATACGTCCAGCAGGCGTAAATTGATGAGGGTTGTTAATCATCCACTGGTTATAACAAGAGCGCACCTACCATTTAAAACTCTGTTAATATACAATACTCTATGAATAACAAAAAAAATTTTAATACACTGTACCTTTTCTTTAAAACATTTGTTTATTCCAACATCAAGAGGTTGCAATTTACTGGTTAGTCCCCCTGGAATTACAGCGAGATGGGTATTATTTCTGCGAAATTCATGCTTAACGGGATCTACAGTATGACCTCTAAACGAATCCAAAATAAGAAGAGATTGGGGATTTCCCGATTCACTATGCTCAGACCACACGTTATTGATCCAATATATCATCTCCTCTTCATTGCACCATCCTTTTGCGTTCACACGAATAATGACACCTTCTGGAAAATTTTCACGGGGAATGTTCTTTAATTTAAAAATGCATACTGGTGGAAGCTTTCTTCCATCTGCAAGACATCCCAAAATTACAGTAAACGAGGTCCTCTCATGCCCAGTCGTTCGGATGCCTATTGTTTTGGCCCCACGTTTATCAAGAGTTACTGGGTATGGCAGGTCAAATGACAAAGGCGTTTCGTCCATGTTTCCAATATAACAGATATCATAATTGTATTGGCGACGTTTGAACAAAACTAAACTCAAAAACTCATTTTGTAGATCAATAAGGTCTTCAGGGAGATGCTGCGAAACTGTTGTGCGTCGGCGATTTGATAACTCATTACGAAATAAAAAACCATTCAACCAACCATTAGAAAATCTAAAATCACCAATATTAGGATATGCTTCCTTTATTTCATTAATTCGAACCAATTGTTTGGCCTTTGTAACAACCATTTTTCGCATAACAGCTATCTGCTTATTCCGAAGAGTTTCAATCCACTCAACCATCCTTTCTTCTAAAAGTGGGTACTGGGCTGGTTGGCCACGATTAAGGGTTAAAAGGTAAGGCGCGGAATTTAGAAGTTCTTGTTTCTTGCTTTGCCAGTCACGAACTTGTTTAGGCTCAATATCAAAACGCTTTGCAGTCGCTCTATTATTTTGAGTACGTTCGGAATAATAAATCACCATAAGTTTTTCGCGAACACTCCAGCTACGCCGAGTTTTTTTACTAACAGTACGAGATTTTTTTGTAATATTTCTTTTTCGTGGAGACATTTTTTTTTACGCGTTTTGGAGAATTCGTAATTTAGATTTTTATTTAAGGAGAACGTTGCACAATTTGTACAGAAGCAATGATAAATTTAAAGGAATAAAATTCATTATTTAAATTATTAAGAATATTTTCCATTAATTCGGGCATTTCACCCATAAATATTTTGATGCCATGAGAAAGAATTTTAAAGGGGTTTAAGAATTTAGAGGAAAAAAAAGCCAACCAAATTGCTGAGCCGTTAGGGTAGCCCTAGAGCTACCCTAGAGCCGTTGTCCTGCTCAAAGCAATAAGGTGCACTTTCAAACAGACATACGGCATATTACGGTAAAATTCAAAGAAAACGGGTTAAAAAAAAATTTTTTTTAGACAAAATGCTTAAATATGCAAGAATCTGACTAATGCATGCATCAGAATGACATCGGGCTTTCAACAAATAATATTACTAATCAGGCTGAATCCGGTAGATAATCAAGAAAACCCGATGTCGCATTTTCTTTTGGCAGTATATATGAAAATAGAAGTTCGATCAACTAGCAACCTCGACTTACGTACCCTTATCAATACGGTATACCCCCATAAAGAGGTACCCCGAGTACTAAATTGAGCAATGAAAATACCCGGGGTACACATGTCCGGATTTTACGGTAGTAGTATTAAAACGATTAAACTAAATTTATATATTTTTTATTAATATTATTGATAATTAAAAATTGATTTTACAAAGATAATGATTAGTTAAATAGTTATAATATAAAATCTTAAAATCTGATTGGTTGGCCCAAAGCCACCTTATGCTATGGGCTCCACCATTTATAAAAAAGTTACTATTGGCAAATTATATATATATATATATAATAATAATATATATATAATATATAGTATAAATAACGAGCACAAATCAGACTTAATTTGCTCAGGAAACAAATGATATGACAAATATAAACTATAACAAACAAAAACCTACAACAATAATTACATTATGGGATTTACCGGAAGATGCATGGGTACAAAAAATCCGAAGATGCCTTTATACATATGGCAGAACCACAATTCTAGACTACCAAAGGATAAGAAATAACAAAGCGGCATGCATTGAAATTCAATGTAAAGACCAGCTAAAACTTGAGGCATTACAAAACTCCTGGGCAATACACTATGAAGCAGGAAAACTGTGCCGGGTTACACCTGAAAAGTTCAACTCGGACCTACTTTAAGAAAGAAACATATATAAAGCAGTTTTACAAAACATTCCAAGAACTGCGCTCGAATCCAGTCTTCTAAGGCAACTTAAATATCATAAAGCCAAATCGATATTCATACCTAACAACAGAAATAGAAACCAAAAAAGCCTAGCATTTATTTATTTTGCTGAAAGTCAAGATCTCAACAAAGCCACGTCCCAAAATGTATACTACTATAATACCAGATTACATTAGAAGCTAGACGAATCGTCACCAAGCATGCTTAAAGGAAAATCCCTGGTAATAAAAGATCACAAGCCAAGTAAAGAAAATTTCCCTGAAGTTGAACCCTCAACCAGTACAGGGCGAGGTAATATAGGAGAAAGAAATGCGAGAAAACAACAGGAGCAACTTACATCCTACCATCGAAGAGGCAGATCTCCCTACAAATTTGACAAAACAAATTATAGTAAAGGTGGTTTTTACAATGGACAAGAGAACACAAAGTTGTACATAGTGCAATCAACTCTCAGTTATTGCCAGAAAGGAAATTACTAGAGGAGATCCTAAAAAGATTAAGTAACTTAGAAAGGAAGCAGGTAGTCCCTGCACAGCGCTTCTAACAGGTGCACTAGTCCAATCAAAGATCACAAGGGAAAGGAGTTCACAACACAAACAAAGCAGACATGAGCAACAAACCAATGAGGAGCATAGCACTTCTCCTTTCCAAACAAGTGGACAAATACTCGCAAGTTGTGACAATAGTGCGGCGAATATCAAGAGGAAAAACACCTTTAATGCTCCTAAAATAGGTAATAACAAAAAATCAGCAATAGTTAACACAATCCAAAACAAAGAAAATATAAATTTAAAAATCAGATGCCACAACATCAATGGCGTCAAAAGTTAGATCTTTTAGTGAACTGGGTAATAGAAAACAATTTAATATAATAGGCCTAGTCGAAACTAACATCACACACAAGGAAGGTTTTTTTTTACCCAAAAAATTAAAAAACTTCACCTGCATATGGGCTGACGCTAATCAAAAAAAGAAAAAAGGCTCAGGTTTAGGGTTACTGATAGACAACAAATGGGAAAAGCACATAGAAAAAATAGACTGAGCAAGTGAATACCTGTTATCAATAAGCCTGCTACTCAAACAGTTAGAAATAATTATAGTAGTAGTCTATGTACCCACGAATGACAAAAGCCAAAGCAGATTAATCATGCAGAAGATCACTGAAAAATTTATGTGAAGATCACCTAATGCACAAATAATCGTCATGGGAGACCTAAATGCAGTAGTCGATCAGGACCTAGACAGGTCCACAGGCAGCAACCAAACAAAGAAAAAGAAGATCCCGTTGCACAACTGGCTTTTAAGACAAAATTTTGTGGACACCTACAGGTTTTTACATCCAAGCCATATTGAGTTCACATGGTTAAATGGAACTAGCTCATCAAGAATAGACCAAATTTGGATATCAGAAGACCTACTTAAGGGATTACAGCAGGCAAAAATTTCAAGCTCAGAAATGATTACAAACAGTGACCATGCAATCATTTCGACTTCAATTAACATGAACCACCAAATGTTTAACAACAATATGGCAAAAACAAGAGCAAAGGGCATTAAAAGAACAGTTTACTTATACGAGGAGGCAAGTTCAGAAGATTGGGACAACTATAGAATTCATCTGGAACGGAAGCTCAAAGCAAGCAGTCAAATTCTAAACCTCCTGCAAAATCAAGTCCACAAGGAACAAACGGAAGTACACCAGATAGATCAGGTTTGGGACATAATAGTTAATAGTATAAAAGAGGTGGCAAATACCTGCTTACTAAAAAAGAGACTACAATACTCATCAAACAATAAGTGAGAACAGAAGAAGGAAAAAAGTCCAAAACGTACAAAGCCATTGTTCAAATTAGAAAATGGACAAGAATAGGGAAAAAGAATCAAAACCAAAAGATTGACACGAACCTGAAAAAAGAAATGTTATGTAGTATACGGAAGATCAACAAAAAACTGAACATTGAAATTGCAGGTATAGGTAAAAACTGGTCAGGCGAGCTGATTCAAGATTTAAAAGGATGGTAGACGATTTTAAGCCAAAAAGACAAAGCGGATAGAAATCTTGCCAAATTAAAAGAAATCCAAGAAAAGATTAATGATAGATGTAAAATGATAGACGGGAAACAGGGCAAAATGTTAGCAAGTCTCTTGGACAAGTCATTCAACAAAATCAAAATCGATAGACTAGTAAAGGAAAATGGATTGCAAAGGTCCTTGGTGCTAGAAACAAGCGAAATTCTTTCACATACCAAAGAGCATTTCATTTCACAGTTTAAAGGAGAAAGTTTGAATCTTGAAGAAATGCCAGACAAATGGAAAAGCATTTACAAGCCCAAAGATCATGTTCAAGAAAACATCTATCATTCAGTTAACGAGGTTATAACAGAGGAAGAGTAGGAACAGGCAGTTTCAACTATGAGCAACAAGTCAGCCCCTGGGGCATCTGGGATAATGTACACACTTATCAAAGCAGCAGGACCTCACCCGCAACAAATATTCAGGGAATATGCAAACAGATGTCTTACATACGGACAAATTCCAAGAAAATGGAAACTAGTAGCCATTTATTCTATACCTAAAACAGATAGCTGGGACTTTGATCTAAGCAATATCCGTCCAATTGCACTGCTTGAAACTTTTAGAAAGCTAGTTACTAAAATTATCACGAAAAGACTAGCCAAAGTTATGGTAGAATATAGGATTCTAAAAGGGCCTAATTTCACGGGGTTGCTAGGAAGTTCAACGGAAGACCCAATACATATATTAAACGACCTAATTGAGATGCAAAAGAGAATAATAAGGAGCTCTGGGTCTTGTTTCAAGACATGAAAAAGGCATTTGATTCAGTCTCCCTGCAAATGCTAGAAATGGCCCTAAATCGCATAAAAATCCCAAAAGAAGCTACCAACCTTTTACTCCAACTCTTCGATAAAAGACAAGCCAAGGTGATAACAGAAGTAGGAGAAACAGATGTTTTTGAGGTCGGAAGAGGAATCGACCAGGGTGAAACGATATCCCCTCTGCTATGGAGGATCTTTTACGATCCCTTGCTGGATTACATCCAAAACTATACTCAATTTGGCTACACATTAGGTATCAAAATCCCTACAGACATAGTCAGAGGAAGCTACAAGAAAAAAAGTGGAGACAAGCAGTTCTAATATTCGCGGACAATGCAACATGGCTTGCTAATAGCCAAGAACAACTGGAAGAAATTATCAACATTGCGAATACTTTCTATAAAATTAACAATATTCAAGTTAATGGTAAAAAGTCCAAGCTGCTTGTATTTAATGGCCCGCTAAAATCAAAACTGAGACAGATAAATGTAGGTGGATCTATAGTTCAAGAGGAAAAGTCTTCAGCAGTAACTCGCTTTCTAGGGGTATGGATTAATAGTAAACTGAAGAAGAAGCATGTTGTTGCCAAAGCTAAAGCAATAATTTCGTCAATAGCTACCATTCTGAGGTTCAAAAAATTAACAATAAGCCAGATTATATATATTAACAATGCTTGCATAGTTTCTAAGCTAGTATATATGTTACAAACAGCAGGGCTAGCGAAGGGGAAACTGGACGAACTCCAACGGCCAATACTAAAATTAGCCAAAACCAAAGCAGAATTAGCAACCACAATGGCTAACAGTATTCTCTATCATCCCAATATTTGTAACTTCAAAAATCTAGCAGGCGAAATTACAATTAAGCAAATATCAAGCCTACACACAAGACTGAATTCTGCAGGACCGGAAGCAGAAACATCAAAAATATGATTCTTACAAGATCTTTCTCTAGGAAGAATTGTAAATACTACATGGGACCCCAAATTCAATAAACTACTACAAGGCCTCTAGAAACACAATTTAACCTGCCAAACTATAGGTGAAGCACTAGAGTGCCAAGTGAGCTTCAAACCAAAAAGCATTGAATGGGAAGTAAAAGGAGAAGGCCCTACCTACGATCCTGGAGCTAATGAACCCTAAACTCAACTTCAAGGCAGCAAAAACCTTAGAAAAATTTAACATTTTTTACGCCAATCAGCTCATCCTCCAAGACAATAAAATTTAGCAACTTGGAGCCAACTTAAACTGGTTAAGAGTGCAACAAGCAAGGGAAGGAAACCATTTTGGTTTGAACGCCTAGAGTCACTGTTACTCCAAAACCCAGACACTAGAGAAATAAAAAATGAACTTTACATCAATGTAGATCTGAAGGAACTGGCCATTCCCAATCTGCAAAGGCCCTCATTCGACAAAAGAATCAAAGACTGGGTAATAACAAAGAAGATAGATAGCGTTCACACCTTAGGGCACATAGTTAAAAAGAACTCTAACTCAGTACTCATAGAATATTGGAAGGAACTGGACCATGCGGTTCCAAGCCAAAGCAAACTAGAGAGGTGTAATAAATGCACTTTATCAATAGATCCAGCTCAAGACTTTTGCACTCTAAGGCTAAACAAAAATAAAATTCTGGGCGCTCTCCCCAAAAGTGCATTGGAGTCATTTTCCAAAACGATCAAGATCAAAACAAACCTGTGGCAGGGTGTACAAAACCAACAAAGCATCCTTGAAAGTGCACTCCTTGAAATTAAAAGTATAGAATAGCCCGAAATAGAATTAATTCAAAATCAATATTTCAATAACAAATTAAGCCTCCAGCTAACAGAAGAATTAAGACGCAACATATATAGAAATAAAGAAACGTATTACTTCTATACAGATGGTTCTCTTTTCATGACAGCTCCAAATGAAATGAAAGATCCATCTATGAGAGCAGCATGGGTCCAAGTTAACGAAAATGAAACCCAACTCCTTGAACAAGGTGTGTGTAGAACCAGAAACTGGCCATCTTCAACAAAGCTGGAACTACTAGCAATTCTAATGGCCCTCTACACGGTTTCGAAAAAGAAGATGGTAAAAATCTTTACAGATAGTGAATTGGCAATAGCAGGAATCCAAGGGGAGTGGAACAGTCAAACGAACAAGTGGTGGTCCAAACAAAAAAATAGTTTAATTATATCTAGAATTGTAGAATTAACGAGCATTAAAGATTTAAAGGTAGAGTTAAATAAAATAGAGAGGCATAGTGAAAATAGATGGAATGATATGGCAGACAGTATTGCAAAGAGGGGCGCTCTGGACAATAATATTCCTATAGTCGACTTTCAGGAGGTCACAAGCCTCAGAGTATCAATCATGTGGAGGAACTATCTAATAGATAGCCCTATAAGAAAAATGCTCCAAACTATCGAAGAAGTCTCAATAGGAATAGATTGGTTGTACTCTAGCCAGATCCAAGGCCTAGAAAGTAACCTTGCAAGTACCGACTTCCGGTGGCCAAACTTATGGAACCGCTTCAAGTCACTATCAGAAGTAAGGTGTACAATACTTGCAAAAAGCAAAAAAATGAGTACAGTAATAAAATGCATTCACAACAATCTTCCTGTCCTGGCCGTATTGAACAAGAGAAAAGCAGATTTGTATGAAAGTGCTTGGTGCGTAACTTGTGACAACCAAATAGTAAAAACGCAAGCCCACCTCGGCACCTGCAAGGGCTACAAAGAAAAGTGGCAAGATATCGAGTCACAAGTTTCTAAGATACTCTGGAAATCTTTAGAACAGGACTTGCAAAGAAAAATATCCATGATCAAACTAACCAACTGTTTAAATGGTAAAACGCGAGAACAGAAAGAAGCAATTAGAGATGAAATCATCAGAAATCTGATGAGAAAGAAGACGGAACAAACTCTTCTAGAAGTGTTCAAGGAAAAGAATACTGTGCAGCAGCTACTTACCCTGTGGCTAGATCTATCATGGAACCTATTCTACGAAAACACCTGGAAGCCAAGATGCGAAACAGTTATTGCTTGGGAAAAAAGTATAGATATAGGAAAAAAGGACAAATGGGAGTCCAAAACAAGATACATAGTGGCAAGAAGAAAGAATACACCCAAGAAAAGAAGTGTGACCCTGAACATGGAAAATTAAAAGGAAAGGGAGCATCCTCAAGTAATATGTCTAGCCAGGAGGAAAAGAGGAGGGAAATGAACCAACTACGAGTAGAATCATTAGAAAAATACATTACCGAAGGGGTGAGACCCTTTTGGTTAAAAATACAGGCTGTTTGACATAGCCCTAGTCAAACTCACGTGAGACTAGTGCGGCAGGTCGCACTTGATTTTCCTTTGAAAAAATAGAGTGATGTCGGACTTAGTAATAGAAAGTAGCATTATATGTACTGTATATATAACTTAAATTCTAATAAAGTATCGGAAAGACTGCCTAAGTTAAAAAAAAATATATATATATACAGTATAAATATATAATATCGAAAATTAAATAATATAGATACTACATGACATAAGGGCTATTAACACTAACATTTATTTGATATAATTAACATTGCAAATTTCTCATAACATGTGATCATGACTATTTATGCCATCCAATTTTTACATGTGCAAAATAATTAGTAAAAATGTACAAAACACTCATAATGAGATAATAATTTTATTATAAGGAGAATAGTACTTTATTAGAACTGAACATTTCACTAATAAAAAATTACTTAAAAAGCCATTTCCAGCTTTGAACAAATGCTAATATTCACTATACAAAAGAATCAAAAAAGAATCATGCTCCCTGTGAAGACAAAATATACTATTGCCTATTGGACTATACAAAGTTGTAAGGTAATTGGAAATATTTTTTGCTTATGCCATTTATTATGTTAGATTCAAATAATCTTTTATTATTAACTGTTTAGTTTGAATAAGTATAGGCTTTTGATAGCAAGAGATCCAGGTTTAATGTTTGGATATGGTTAGTTTTTACAATGAGTTTAACTGTAAATTTAGTTTATGCACTAGTATTGTGTAAATTTTCTAAGAAGCTCAAATTTATTAATAATAAATATTGTATTTACCTACTTTATGCATATCTAAATATATGTGATAAAATATGTATATATTTATTATTTTTTAAGTTTTTTATATTGAGTTATCTTCATTTTCTAGTGTATAGTAGGATTTTTAAAATTATGTAATTTGATTGGTTAATTATCAATCAGACAAACTTTTTCTTTGACTATTTACACCAATTGCAGATCTTCTCCTTCAAAGTGACTATCTAAATGTGTTGCTCTTATCTACAAAAAAAGTATTTTAAATATAACTAATAGAATTTGATACAAATCTGTTGTATAGAAGATCTTTCAGGAAAATGAATTAGATGGTCTGAGACTGTAAAAATTACTAATGATCTTTTTAGCAAATTTGAGGGATAATGATTTTAAGTTAACTGTCTTGTAACTGATTTAGCTCCTGGGCATTGGTACCAATAAATTGAAAAATAATGTTACAACAAATTGCTATCAATATAGGAATAAATCTTGATGGCAAGCGAAAAATCACTAATCATAGTGCTTGTCGTACAGCTATAATAATATTGAAAGCATCTGATGTTTCAGAAGATGAAGCAATATATTTTCAGGACATTATTCTCAAGAAGGATTCCATTCTTATAGTAGTCCAACTGATGACCAGTGTTTATCATCCACAGCATTATAATTTCTTAAACAGTATATAATGAGGAGCTTGAGTATTATGATTCTTTTCCTGGTGATTTATATCAATATATTAATTATGAATCTGACAAAAATGAAGGTATTATTAATATGATATTTAAAAAATTTTTTAATTATTTATTTATAAATTACTTATTATTAGACAACAATAATGAGATAGAAATTTACAGCTCTGATATATTGGACCTAAATTCTAATATTTCTGTGGCAAACTCAAGCCACAAACACTATTTTAAACACAAGTTGTAACATTATGTCAAACTTAGGTTTCAATGATATATCAAACATAAGTTCTAACACTATATCGAATGCAAGCTTCAGAACTATGTTTAATGCAAGCTCTAACAATGCGTCGAATGCAAGCTCTAACACTGTATTGAATGCAAGCTCCAACATTTTAAATTAATTGTGTATTAACTGTATTTAATAGCTTTTTTTTTATAGATAAACGTTCTCTTTCTAAAAGGCATGTAGCTCCAATTCAAAATTTGAATCCCAAACTTACAGCATCTTTTAAAGTTCCATAAATTCACCATCAGAATCAACAAAAATTACCAGTGAAATAGAGTTGCCTGCCGTAATAGGTTTTATAAGGTTGAAAGGTTGCAACCTTTTATTTCAACGTTGTAATTTTTTGCCGTAATTGTTTAAAAGGTTATAATTTTTAACTCACTATAATTGGTGTAATAGCTGCAATCGCTAAAATAGTTGTAATAGTTGTAATTAGTTGTAAATATAACGGGTTAATTTATCACAAATCTGATGTCATGCTAGATATAACAATAAGTTATCAGTTTACAGGCTGAGCCAGCCACTGTTTTTCAAAAATGTGTGAAAGGTTGCATATACTATATCATGGGAAATTCATTTGAAAATTAAAATAAACGCAATCGACCAGTATGAATGTATCAAGACAAATCTGGTAAGTTACAAATTGGAACATATGATATATCAATATTTGCTAACATAAATAAACTTTTACTACTGTAGCACCCGGTGCAGACTTATTTAAGTCATTAGTTACGTCTCAATTGAGCATAGCAGAAGTTCGTTTTGATTGGTTGTTAAGATACCCCAGAAAAAATGTCGATCATACCCGGATAGAGTACCGGACAAAAATTTTATAACTCTCGAACTTTTAAAAAATTTGTCAACACTCTAAAGACATATTATAAATTTACAATATACTAATTCAGTTTTGTATTAACAACTTTAATTTGAATTTTACAAGGGTTTTGTTATTTTTTTCACAATAAATACATATAAACGTCTACTAAATAACGCGTACGCGACCATTTCCAACACTACTATTACTATCACTTATTGTGTTATAAACATAATATTCACAAACTATACTTGTACTAAATAAATTATAATCAAAAATATTAAAATATGGTTTAGAATAATAGTTTAAAATTATACTTTTCGTAAAAAAACACAAACAAACTAGTTGAAGCAGAGTCTTTCAATTTCAACTCACCAGTTGTTTAGACCGCCGAACTACCTTCCGACCTTTCAAAACATTCACCTCTCATCTAGTTTTTGGAACTACTGCATCTTATTGCATCTCAGGTTAAAAAACAATAAGTTTGAAGGTAAACTACCAACGACTAAAGTTGGTTGTTATGTTTTGTATTACAAAAAAAAAGTTTCATATGACATGACGATTTTTACTATTAAAAGTACTTTAAAAATTACAATTGACTATATAAAAAAAAGATCGTCGCCAATCATATTTATCCTAATAACAGCCAATCAAAACGAACTTCTGCTATGCTTCTCAATTGTGCTTTGTTTTATAAACTGATTTTTTATATAGGGCGTAACTAAGTGATGTTATAAGTCTCATCTTTCAAGTCGAAAAGGGCCACTGATAATCGCAAGTGAAACCGGCATGCAGGAGAAACCAAAGTACAATCACTATACAATTTAAGCAAGGCGCAGGCGAAGATAAGTGATTTATTAACTGCCAGATTGGAATATTTCACATGGAACTAATACAATAAAAAATTTGCTATAGGTATAAACCGTAACGACATTAAGGCAGAGGGCGGTAGCCCCAGAAAGTGGACTAAATTCGCACCCGACCCTTCCAATTCTACTGGTTCCTGCCATTTTGCAACTATTCATGTCTATAGCCGGCCTGTATGATGCAGGTGGGAAACTACCGATCATCAAATTTAGTTAAACTAACAATCTTAAGCAGCCATAACTTGACTGCAAAATTCCTGCAACAGCCAGCTCGCAGTTGCAGGTGGGAACCACCGGCTAATGCTACAAATCGCTCGATCAATTATACATCGAATGCACTGATGTATGCTGTATATCTTGTTGAAGCAAGTTTATAAAGTTTTAGTAGCCAGCATTATGTGCTGGTGTGCCTCCAATAACACAAGCGTGCAGCCCTGTTCGATAGTATATGCGCGTTAATTAAAGTTATATCAAGTTAAGGATTGATTCCAAGTAATGCTGCATTATATATAAGTAGGCGTGCCAAGAGAAGGAAATTGACAGGGCCTAGGATCTGATTTTCCGAACACGTGATCTTCCGGCATCAATTGTCTTTGAGAAAAAAAATTGATTTATGTTAGGGTTTGGGTTCATGTTGGTGGTTAGAAGGAGCATTATATAGCAAAATTGTGCGAGAAAACTTTTTGTTAAGCCAGAAAGACGATTTGCTAGTATAAATCTTGCGATAAATATGAATTGGCTAATTGACGTCGGAAGATCACACATTCAGAAAATCGATCCGTGTTGTTTTTGTTCTCATACGTATAAAATATAACTGGCCATAAACTGGTTATATGTTAGATATTGGTTAGTTCAGAATAGTGGATATTTGTAAAAGAATAGCAAATAGATTTTTAGCTTTGGGTAAGTCAAGTCATTCGATTGTGCGATGATAAATATTATATATTTTTTTGTTTTGTATATTTTATTCAAAAGAAAAAACTGCATATTTTTTTCACGTAATAAAGCTATGTAAGACCAAAAAATTTTAGAATCTATGTACGTACACACTAAAAATGAAAGATTTTACTAAAAATATGCATAATTAAAAACTAAAAATGATAACTATTTACAACATTACGGTATTTACAACCTATTATGGCAATTACAACTATAACAACTATTATAATAAATACAGCATTTATAGCAAATACGACATATAACAACTTTGGGATCCGGTTGTTATTAGAAGTTGCAACCCAGGTTGTAATTCGAAATGTCCGTAATAATTACTTACGGCCAGCAACACTACAGTGAAAAATAAAGAACGGGTGATACAAACGAAAGAAAATGAAACAACTTATCCTATTAATAACGATCATGAACAGATATCGATTACAGATAATAAAGAACGAGAAGTGTTGCGAATAATAACATTATCCAAATTCCTGATACTAGCAAGTCAATCAACATCAATCTGAAAATTTCGTTCAACAATTAATTAATAGTTTTATTATGCAATAAAATAGCATTTTCTGTAATTGTCATTTCAAAATGTATATGTTTCGCCCGGCAGTTTCAAATTTAATTGATATTTTCACAACTGTGTAATTCCAATTTTAAAAATATCGAATTTTGCTTATTCGCACGGGTCTATATGAAAATCACATGATTTTCATATAGACCCGTGCTATATCAAATTCTATCCGTCAACTAAAATTAAGATCCGGATATCTTGATATTATCCGGATATCCAGATAGGATCCAAACACTAATTTGTAGTAATTAACTAAACCCGATTGACTTTTTTGTTTAGTTGAGCGCAGTTTTTTAAAAATTGTAAATTTTTTTTTTCAAATTTGCATATTTTTTCAAAATCACAGAATTATCACAGAAATTACGAATTAATAACAATAGAATTTTGGTTTAAGTGCCGCAGAAAATCATCGTCCCTGCCTGGTCATTTTACGATCGGAAAGAGCACGTGTCAAGTCAGAATTGACGTAAATTCAGAAATGACGCGGATGATAATAGTATAAAATAATCTTTTATCACGCAACGATCAACTTGCGTTTTTTATCAGTTATTGTATTCTGTACTGTAAATAATCCTTTTATCACGCAAGATCAACTTGCGTTTTTCTTATCAGTTATTGTATTCTGCACTGCGTAAAGTATGTAATAGAAAAATAAAGTACTTACTGTACAAGTACAGTATGCATTCATATATATGATATAATAATTGTCGCTGCTGAAGCTGGAAATTGAGGACTTCGATTTAAAAACATAAATCCATTTATATTCTTTTATTATCAAAACTAACCCTAAACCCTAACCAAACCGTAAAAAAAAAGCTAAGAAAATGCAACCCAAAAATTTTAGAAAAGTTTATATTAAAATAATTAAAATTTCCAGCTTCAACCGCGACAATTATTATTATTATACTTACAAAAACTGAAAGCCAGTATAGGTTGAAAGTGTAATTGATTTATATAAACCTATTAAATAAATGTAATAGACAAACGAAATATTAAAATTATGTTCTTATTTAAATTACATTAAAGATGTAAACAAGTTTATACCAGTGATGCTAGTATATAAATAATATGCAAATTAAAATTTTTATTATAATTGTATTTTACCCTATATTATCCTATAGCATTAAATCTTAAGTTAGCCGGATACCTCAATAATTTATCTGTTTATCAATTTTATAATTCGGGTAACCGAATAGCTTAACAGTTAACCGGTTATTGTATCCTAGGGTACGACCACTACAAATGAATCTCAAACAATACAACCGCCCATCAACACAATGTTATATGAACCTGATAAAACAATGTTGGAATAAAGATTCAGAAAAATGGTCAGCGGAAGAACTTAAATGACGAGAATATTATCAAATTTTAACGGAATTAAAATACCTAAGCATATCGAAAACCTTGACATAAATGTAAATAATAGTAGCAAACTAATTAATATATATAATCAAAATCAAACCCGCATTTTATCTCGGAACTTTGATCAAATACCATTTAGCCATTATCAAGAGACTATATTAAAATATGTAAAAAAAAAAAAAAAAAAAAAAAAAAAAAAAAAAAAACTTCTAAGCAATGAGTTTAGATCTTTTAAATTGTTTATGACAATTCAATATATATTCAATAAAATAGATAGAAGAGAATAATTAAATGTTAAATGTATAGCCATTATATTTGGCTTATAATGCAAAAGAATCCTAGCATTGAGTTTATGTAGATAATAGCGTGAATGCCAACCAATCAAATTTCGAGTTTGATTTCGTCGATAGTTTCAAAACACCATTTTCAAAATAAGATACTTCAAAAGTTTTGCGTAAAAGAAAAAAAATTAGATATTATAAAAATATGAAATAACAAAAATTTTTCTTATATTAAAGAACATTGATTATATTGTAAGATACAAATGTTAGCTTAGAAATGAAAATTTTCTTTTTCATAAAGTCAAATTTTATATCTTGCAAATCCCTTAAATCATTACCCTGAAAATTTTTTGACATTACACTTGACCGTTAGCGTTAAGTTTTCAAAATTGTATTATAAATCTTTTTATGCACGGCTAGTGTCAATGATATGTCACCTGATGTGTATTTCTATCGAACCTGTATTTGGACTACTTTGGTATTGGTTATTGTTTCACAACATTATATACAGTATTTAAAGCACTTATCGATTTACATTAATAATCTATTACTCTTTCTCTGCTTTTAAAATGATAACGCTGCCGAATGAATGTCTTTATGAAATATTTATTCGATTTCGAATTTATCCTAGATGTTTATTTTCATGCCTTCTCGTAAACCGTCAATGGTGTAGAAATGTTGTACCAATATTATGGAGTGAATTAACTTCTATTCATTTAAGAAATAGAAAATTAATCAAAAGGTGCATTTTAGCATTAAATGCTAAAGAACAAGCTCAATTAATTCCACTTAAAATAATTATTCCAAATGATCCAAAACCATTATTCGATTATACAACTTATATAACATCAATGGATTATACTAGAGCTTCGATCCTACTTTTAAAAAGCAATCCGGATTAAATTCGGATTCTCTTTTATGTATCCGGATGAATCCGGTTATAATCCGAATTAGTAAATTCGGATTCAATCCGTAAAGTAGCCAATCAAAAATCGTGATTTTCAAAATCTTACGTACGCGCACTTACAACTTAACCAATTTACCTTTAATTAAAACCATGAAAAACTAGTTATACTTTGATATCTTAGATTAACCTATAATATTCATCAAAAAGTATTGGAAGGTTTTTTTTTTATTATGACGTAGCTTTTGATTTTGTTATTATAACTTTCGAAGTCTTAATTATTTCTGGAGTTAAAATGGTCGAATCTATTCATTAATATTTATAATTTAGTAAGCTTTCATACTTAATACCGTAAAGTGTTGATTGATGTATCCGGGTTAGAGTGTCCAGAATTCTGCAATTTATATCCGTTATTCTCTGCACATTACATCTTTTTTTTTTTAATACAAATTAATCCATCTATGAACTTCTAAATTCACACTTTTAGATCAAGAATACGGTAATTAAGTATGCCGTTTCATTTTTTTTAATACAAATTAATCCATCTAAGAACTTCTAAATTCACACTTTTAGATCAAGAATACGATAATTAAGTATGCCGTTTCATAGCAATACCAGAAATTTTTTTTAAAATATTTTAGTTTATTAATCATTCTTCCTATCTGCTATTTATTCTTTTTGCAATAATTTTATGTGATCTGCTTCAATTTAAAGCTTTATGTTAGGTGTATATATGCGCGCATAGGTTAACAATTGTGTTATACTTGAAGTATAAAACTATATAGATTATACCTTCATTTTTTACGTTTATTAATACCGGTAATGCCTTTTAATAACTAATGCTCTACTTGACCCACACTAGCTATTCAGCATTAAAATGTGTATTGTTTTGTAATTTCATTGGGAAAGAGACCTATGACTTACTAATCTTTTTTTCTTTTATACTAATACAGTATTTACTATCGCTATCTTATGATAATATATATAAATAATAAACTCTCATGCGCAAACTCAAACGCTATATGCACAAATTTATAAACTTTACATGCACTACCACTATATATTATCAAACCCAATTACTTCGTCACCCAATCGAAAGCTGGATCACTATTGTACGTACGTACTTACGTACGTATCTGTTATGCACGTAGGGTGCGGGACGGGCCGGGCTAAGCCCGGAAACTTGCGGGCCGGGCCGGGCTTTGGTCCAGTTCGGGCCTATAATTTTGAGCCCGCTGTTGTTCGGGCCAAACACAAATCGGGCTTGTTAAATATCGGGCCGAGTTCAAGCTTTTATAAGAAAGCCCGATTAGGCCCGATAATACCCGGCAAACTTATGGTCAAAATCGTAACAAGTAAATTACCCAATCAAATCATTAACACCATAGTGAAAATCACAATTAAAGAATTAGGGTAGCTGCGCGACACAGTTGCACTAAAACCAGGAACGTTATATAAGTACATCTTAAAATTTAAATTTTCTGAAACAGAATATATTATTTCATTATTTTGTTTTTTTTAATAATATAAGTACTATTTATGCGCCAAATAGACTCGATTAAGCTAAGTGATTTATTTGTTAAAAATAAAACAATTACTGGATGTTTCGCATCCAATAACAACACAACTGTCTTTGAATTTAATACGCTCGCAATCTGAGCCCCTTTCGTGGTCCAGGTTAGCACATTAAATTCAAAGTCAGATGTTTTTTTAATTGCCATGTAAAAACGATCCTTCGAATCTTTCGTCACCGAATAAACCCATTATTTGTTGCTACGTATCCATTAACATAATATTGTAATAAATTAATTTTCAATCCTCATTATTCTTGTGGCTAAATTATATTGTTGACTCTTTTGAAATAAAAATAAAACAATCGACCATAATAAATAAATGAATTTACATCAGCATTATTTTACTGACAAACGCGTGTTGAAAACTTAGTTCGTAGATATTTATTTAATTCAATATATTGTATCGACAATTTATTTATAAATTGCACCAACTTTAAACCTAAACTTAACTCTAATGACAATGACTAGAATTAATTTGCCTGCGAATTAGCTTTTTGATGAAATAGCTTTTGTGAAACGGACTTGTCTGTGAATAATCGATTGTAAAATAACTTCACCTAAAATTAATTCTCTGCGAATTAAGTTTTAATTATTGGTAAGTTGATCGAAACCAAATGAACCTGATACCATTAAATAAATATTCTATAACTTAACCGGATCGGCCGAAACATCATTCGGCAAATTTTTATAGGTGTCCAGGAATTATGATAATAGCTGTATGTAAAAAAATTTTAGTAATGCATATAAATCTGCGGGCCGGGCCGGGTCGGGTATAGTTTAAATCAGGCCCGGCCCGGTTTATTTTACGGGCTTTTTTTTTTCACGGGCCGGGCTCGGGCTTACAAATAATTTTCGGGCTGAGTTTCGGGCCTAAGCAAGCCCGGCCCGACCCGGCCCGTCCGGCACCCTATATGTACGTACGTATACATACCAGATACTGATATGCGAGATATTCATTGTCCTAGCAATATCTAGGATTATAATTCGGATAATCCTTATCTTTAACCCGACATGTATTACGGATTTATCCGTTTAAAATTGACAGATAAGGATATCCGAGATTAATCCGAATTATCGGATCAATCCGAATTAGTCAGATTACGGATCGAAGCACTAGATTATACAACTAATCCATTATCAATCAAATATAATTTAACTACTGGAATAACGAATTGGCTTAAATATGAAGGATTTATACATTATGATCAAATTGATGACGTCTTAAGTTCAGTAGTTCGACAAGTTAAACGTTCTTTAACAGCAATGTTTTTAAGAACATGTATAAATCTTAAATATTTATACGTTCCTGGAAGTTCCGTTGATTTACTTGAACTTGAAGATGCGAAATTATTATTAAAAAATCAAACTTTAACTTCATTAAATCTCGCAAGTAATCATTTCGGTTCTGAAAAAGGAAAATTATTATTTGAAGTTCTTTATGAAAACACTACTTTGACCTCCTTGAACCTTTCTAATAATCAACTTGGTCCAGAAAGTGGTAAAACATTAGCAAAAGTTCTTTACGAAAACACTTCTTTGATTTCATTAGATATTGCAAATAATAATCTTGGCCCTGAAGGTGGAAAAGCATTAGCAGAGGCTCTTTGCAAAAATTCTACTCTAACCTCTTTAAACATTTCTTATAATAGGCTTGATATTTTGGGTGGAAAAGCATTTGCTGAAGTTCTTTGTAAAAATACTACTCTAAATTCTTTAAATATTGAAACAAATCATCTAAAACTTGATGACAAATTACTTATAGAGACTCTTTATAAAAATACTACCTTAACATCTTTAAATATTCGTAATAATTGTTTTGGATTTGTAGCAAAACCTTTAAAGTTAATAGAAGCAATTTCTAAAAATATTTTTTATTGTCTTTAGATCTTAGTCATAATTTACTTTATTTCGAGCCAAGAAAGATATTAATAGAATCTCTTCATACAAATACCACTTTAACCTACCTGAAGCTTGAAAACTGTTACATGAACCGTGATACAGGAAAATTATTAGCGGAAGCTCTTCGTAAGAATACAACTTTAACCACGTTAAATGTTGATCATAATTATCTTGATCCTGAAGGAGGAAAAGCAATAGGAGAAGCACTTTGTGAAAATACTACCTTGATCTCTTTAAATATTGCTAATAATCGAATTGGTCCTAAAGGAGGAAAAGCATTTGCAAAAGTTCTTCGAAATAATGTCACTTTAAGACATTTAAATCTTCGTAATAATAATCTTAATAAGAAAGGTGGAATATTATCACAAAAATAATACTCTATTATCTTTAGATCTTAGTATTAATAAACTTGGTCCTAGAGAAGGAAAGGCATTGGCAAAGGCTCTTCGTAACAATACAGCTTTAACTTCTTTAAATCTCTTTCATAATGATCTTGGCCATGAAGGAAGAAAATCATTGGCAGAAGTTCTCTGTAAAAATATCTTTATGACCTCTTTAACGATTACTAGCAATGAAATTGACTTTGAAGAAGAAATTGCATTAAACCAAATTTTTTGTAAAAACACAACACTGACTTCCTTAGTGCTTTAATTTATTAACAATGTCGTATCTTAGAACGCTACATTGATTTATTAATTTTTTAGTAAATTTTGGAATTTGAAAAAATTAAGTATCATTATTCATATGCTAAAATTTAGTTAAAATGATTTTAACCCTTACAAAAATAAAGCTCATTTTAAAAAGTTATTTTGATATTTGTAACTAGTGTTAATGCATACTGTAACATACGTAGTATAAATTTTAACTTTTATTAATAATAAATAGAATCTTGCCATTTTAAAATTATTACATTGTCAAAATTAACTGTTAATGTTTTTATTGGATATTTATTTTGCTAACATTCAGGTTTATTATAAATGGTAATGAAACAAAAAATCAATTATTATTCATAATATGCAGAACAGCTTATACAGCACCGATAAATCGATCAAGATTATTTGATTATTGGATAATAAATTGGTTCAATCACCAACCACTTCTTCTATTAGTACAAAAGCTCCAATCATTAGGTATTCTTTAGTTGAAAATACTTCTATAAATGATAAAACGATGGATCAACGAAAGGATAAGCAATCTACGAACTTCCGATGTCTGTTACTTCTTTTTCAGAATTTACTACAAACCAACAGAACACAAAACATGTCTTTTTTATTTGCGGCAAAGATTTTTAGCATAAGTAATAAGGTAGTAGTTCGTCGACGATGGTAATTATTTTGAAAATTTATAACGATAATGATAAAGTAAAAAGAGTGAAGTACTTGAACAATTATTTTTTCTAAACAATCAGTGAAAAATTTCGACCAATATGATAAAAAAAGGACTAACTCTTGTCGATTAAATTGATAAATATCCTTGATCGGTTAAATGAACTTCTGCAAATAAACTTTTTCTTTCTGACATGTTAAACCTTTATCACGTGCTTTATTCATTAAAATAATCAATACGATTGATACGTTAAACCTATTTTTTTACTAATAAAAAATTTACCTTCAGACCCGTCTCGACAGATTGATTAAGGTGCTTGAGAACACTCATAATTTAAGTCGATTGATAAATTTTTTCAATTGAAGTATCCAACTTGAATTAAGATTTCTTTTAACATTTATCTTAATGACAGGATTAATTTTGGTATTATCATTGCTCAAGAGTTGTATTTTTGAGTTGTAAGTCATGAAACATGACTTTAATAATAAATTGAAACTTGAAAAGGTTTAAATATACTTGAATAATTTCATGACTATGTTAAATACTTGACATGGGTGAAAGACAAACATTTATTGTAACAGTTAAAAACTTTATAAATCCTACTATGTTTTTGAAGTATGAATATTTTGACGCACTTACCGGATTAACTTAATTATAGGAGGTAAATCCAGTGATTTTAGAAGCATAATGAAATACAAACAAATCTATAAAAAAAAAATAAAAATCAAAGGTCCAACTTTACCAACAATTTCTTTGCAGTATCATTTCTGTAAGAGTTGCTAATTTTAACTTCATAATCCCAAGTTCACGATCTTTTTCAAAATTAAACTTTCCATTTAAATATAGATCTCCTAAATTATTGTAAGCGGTCATCGTTAAGTATTTAATAAATTCTTGAACCTCAGGTGACTTGACCTTTTTCTCGCCTTGAGATAATAGTAAATGCATATCGTGAATTCCTTGCTCATATATTAATTGAGTTCCAAATATATACTCAGGTAGTAGTGTCGATACAAAATTTAAAACTTTGCTGATTCGTGAAGGACTCGGGAAAATTCTCAAATTATGGGTTTGAAAAAGTCATTTAAACAGTTGACAATCAAATTTGAATTTACAATAGAAGAAACTGAGGATAAACAATCCATACGGATGCTTGGGGTGAAAAAGTAGTACAAAATTCCCTGCATTATATATTACTGATAAAGTGACATCTTGTTTGTTTGACAATTCATTAATTCCTGAAAATAAGATATATTTTATTATAAAAATATTGCATGATTTTTTGTTATATTAACCAATTGTTTAATATTTAATATTTAGGAATTACAGCCTAATTTTCATGCCACGATGAATGAATACTAGGGATGTTATCCTGCTTGCCGAAACTCAGTTCGACCCTGCTTGGAACCGAACCCAATGGAACTCGAGTTTTTGCGATCACATGATTTTTATTATTAATTTAGACTATCGTTATGCCGAATAAATAATTACTATCTCATGACGAAAAATCAATTTTCATTGACTTTTTTTTTTAATTTAATATGACGAAATAAAAAAATTACTATCTTATGACGAACAAAAATCAATTTCAATTTTCTTTGACTCTTTTTTTTAATTTGATATGACGAATAAAAAATTACTATCTTATAACGAACAAAAATCAATTTTCTTTGACTTTTTTTTTTAATTTAATATGACGGAATAAAAAATTACTATCTTATGACGAACAAAAATCAATTTTCTTTGACACTTTTTTTTTTTAATTTAATGTGGCTGATATGACGAATATAAAATTCTATTTTATAACGAACAAAAATCAATTTTCTTTGACTTTTTTTTTTAATCTAATATGACGAAATAAAAAATTACTGTCTTATGACGAACAAAAACCATTCTTTGACTCTTTTTTTTTTTAATTTAATGTGGCATGATGTGACGAATAAAGAATTACTATCTTATAACGAACAAAAGTCAATTTTCTTTGACTTTTTTTTTTTTT
>QKWP01001886.1:58373-77815 GCA_003550325.1 Gigaspora rosea
CAAAAGAAAAAAAAAGCAGGTAAAGCGATAGCAGGTTTTATTAAACTGCTTATGCAAGCATAATTATTAATGCATTTATATAAACTGAGTTCAAAAAATCGATTTTTATTTAAACGTGCTCCGAACAGAGTTCCAACCGGTTTTAAGCACAAGCTAACCGGTTGGAGCAGGATAACATCCCTAATGAATACATTTCGGGGATAAACACTAAAGGCTTGGTTTCACTTCAAGAACTTATTAAATTATTAAAAGTTATTTATGATGAGCTTCCTGCATGTCTAATTTTTAAATAATAATGAGAGTAAAATTGAAGTTAATAAAATCCACGTATGTTAGGTTAAACAGCTTAGTGCCTACTAGTAAATTTTATTTTTTAATTAGTCGCGATTAATTAGTTTAAAAGAAATTTGTATACAATATTATAAATTCAGATTTGATTGACGACGCTTTATTTTATACTCTTTCCAAATTAGCAATTACTTTTGTAAATCTCTGACAATTTACTAAGAATGCTACAGTATGCTTCCTTTATTAGTTTCAATAGCTAATAGTAGTTTTCATGTTTCAGATGATTAATTTGCAAATTAACAATTATGAGTTGATAGTTTTATGCACATGTGAAATATAGAATAAATTTTTAAACTTTTGAAGTAAAATACTGATGCAAAAAAGTTTAACCAAATACTTTTGAACCTCTCAAAACTGATTTGCAAAAAATATCATAAAAAATTAAATTTATATAGACTTTGTAGACTTTGTAGACTAATTTTAATTAGAGTTGACAAGTTATCGATTTTGACAGAATCGGTATTGAGAAATTCAACAGTATTTATAATCTTTAGTCTGTATTGACCTTTGAATATATTGTAATCCTGAGATTGCGCAAGATTTATTAGTTATAAAAAAAATGGGAACAATTGAAGATACTGCATTTGCACGTAATAATGCATATTCGCGCATTATGTGCTTTAAGTGAATTATTTCGAGTACATAAAAAAACTGTTATGTGATCAGCTAAATTATATTAATTTAAACATGCGGGCTTATTCAAAATGAGTATGGGTGTACAATTTTTGAAATAATAAACCTAGCTGTTACAGTACGCAAATATAATAAAATTTAGTTAACTGATTAATTGACTAAAAAATTTTAGTCAATTCCTATTTTATTTACATCAGTGACCGAGATAGATTTCAAATATATAAAAACTCGACATTTACCTTTGACCGTAAACCATAACCCAATCTTAGGGTGTTCTCAAGCGCTTTAATCAATGGGTAAAAAAGTGTCGGGATATTTGATAAAGCTTATTACGTAAATATGATATTTTTATTAGCAAAAATATTGAAATGAGCTTGTAATTTAACAACAAATTTTTTACAATAAACCACCTTTTTTTATATCTACAATCAATATTAGAGATCGCAAAGCATCATCATAATCAGCAACGAATTATTATTTTACTTCTCGTGTTAAATGTTTTTATGATCAATAACACAAAATAGGGAAGCTCAAAAATTAATACTGTAGCATACTTATCATCACTTAGCATTTATCAAAATGGCAACTATTCCCGTCAATAACCTTTTCATTCAATACAACCCAACACCAGCGAGGACTTAAAGATAGTTACATATTATAATTGAAGTCTGTAAACGGATCAACAAGGACTGCTGAAGTTGGTGCCTCGGCAGAATATTTTCGAAGATCCGTAGCATTTGTTTAATGGCGCTTTGTTTTTTTTTTTTTTTTTTATTTTTCGATTTTTTTTTATTTTTCGGTTTTTATTTTCAAATTTTTTATTTTTACGATGATATTCAACAAATAATAGAAGAAATGCTAAATATTGACTGCGATGTTTGTTTTGATTGATTCTAATAAATGAGCACTATTACGATCACTAATTAATCTCATCGACGATGATGCTTGAGAAAACTTCAATTACATCATAAATTGCGTATTCGAATTCTAAGTAAAAATTTTATGTAAATATAATTATCGTTGAGCACTATTGCGTTCACTTGCTAATCACATTGAGAATGACGCGTGAGAGCACCTTTAATATTTAATAAAACTTCGAGATATTGTCATATGTTAATAAACTTATCATATTGAAATAATGAAATTGAAGAAATTGAATTGAAAATTTAAAGCCAATGTATCAAATGTTACTGTAAAATAGTCAAAAGTATTAGCTTTGATATTTATTAATATTTACTGATCTTTTTATAAGATAATGACTTTTTATTAAAAATTTTCTTTTTCGTTATATATATAAAATTAAGTTGAATAGATTAATCATGTGAGGGTTAAGACAGTATATTTGTTAATCACTCCGATTATCAAAGACCTTATGGTTTAATATTAATCAAAAGGACCTGTTTAGAAGCTTTTAACCTATTCACATAATAAAATTGACATTATTTAATGATTAACAAAAAGGCCATTTAAAATTGTGATAGCTGATGCTAATTTAAATTCGGCCTACTTTAAATATAAAATTTTAAAAATTATTTTAAGGTTAAGGGGTATGATTTATTTAAATTAATGGATTGGATTTACTCTTTTGTACGAAATTTAGTACATTTTAAAAAATGCATTAAAAATTTAAAAAAATTAGTAGCTTAATTTTTTTTATATACAAAAATCTAATAAGTATTCAAAAATTGTTTAGTGGTATATTTTTTTAAGTTAATAATAAAGTTTTTATAAAAAATTTTTTTTTATATATTGTATTTTTTGTAATTTTCAATGTACTAGATTTCGTACATTTGTAAACTTAATTATATTTATATTTTATTAATATATTTTGCAAATTAAAAGTTTCAATAAATAAAAAATTGTATAGGCTTGTTATAAAAAAAAATTATCATTAGTTATATTGTAAAAATTATTACTTATATTATAATCTTTTTTTAAAAATTTTGCAAATTATTACTTTACATAGTAAGCCATATGAGTTTAGCTAGTGTTTAAAAAATTTTTTACTGATTAAATTTTTTAAATTTTTAATTAAAATTATAAATATTTAATATCTAATTCTAATTACAAAAATTTCTTTAATACTAAAATAGTATATTTCAAGTTATATTACTTTAAATTTTAAAAAAATTACATCTAGTTTTTATATATAAATTAGGATATAGGTTTTACTAGTAAAAATTTTAAAAAATTTTTAAAGTTAGATAACTTTTTATATATTAATCCAATTTTAATGAAATTTTTGTAATTAAAGCTAGCAAACATATATTTATAACTTTATTAATAGTTTAAATAAATTTATTTGGTAAAAAAATTTTTTATAATCAAAAATATTTTGTAAAACTACTAGTAAATGCACTAAAAATTAGGTAAAACTAGCAATTGCAAGTTTAAAAAAAAATGTATAAAATTTAAAAAGTTATGTAAAGCTATAAGTTTTCTAATACAAGTAGCCCAGAAGTTAAAATATTATAAAAAAATATTTAATTAAGTAGTTAAATTTAAAAATGAATAGAAAAATAAGCTTAATCATGTACTAAATCTAGTACAAAGTACTAGATCTAGTACCGGTAAATCCTATCCATTAATAATGAATGTGTATAAGTATATTTAGCCAATATTATCTTAATTCAAATGACAAATTTAAATTAGTTTGATAGCATTTTTGCTTTTCTTGCCGATTCACATATTATTTCTAAATTAGTTTAAGATGCTATTTTTGCATAAAGCTTCAGCCCGCAAACTCAAAAGGCTCAAAGAGATTTAAGCCAGTGCTTTTCCCGCTGATTCACCCAACTTATTTTAACTTAAATCTAAATTAGTTAACGTAGTATTTTTGTGTAAAGCTTCTGCCAGTGCTTTTCCTGCCGATTCACCCAACTTATTTCTTTCCAAATTTAAATTAGTTAACGTAGTATTTTTGCATAAAGCTTCTGCCAGTGCTTTTCCTGCTGATTCACCCAACTTATTCCTTTCCAAATTTAAATTAGTTAACGTAGTATTTTTGTATAAAGCTTAAGCCAGCGCTTTTCCTGAATCACCCAATCGATTAGTTTCTAAATTTAAATTCGTTAATATTTTATTTTTGCATAAAGCTTCAGCCAGTGTTTTTCCTGCTGATTCAAACAAGGTATTACCGGTATAACTTAAATCTAAGTTAGTTAACGTAGAGCGCTTCAGCAAGTGCTTTTACCGCTGATTCACCCACGAAATTACCCCTTAAATTCAAATTAGTTAACGTAGTATTTTTGCATAAAGCCTCTGCCAGTGCTTCTCCTGCTGATTTACCCAACTGATTACTTCCTAAATTTAAATCAGTTAACATAGTATTTTTGCATAATGCTTTTGCCAGTGCTTTTCCTGCTGATTCACCAAAATTATTATGATATAAATTTAAATTAGTTAACGTATTTTTGCGTAAAGCTTCTGCCAGTGCTTTTCCTGCTGATTCACCCAACTCATTCCTTTCCAAATTTAAATTAGTTAACGTAGTATTTTTGTATAAAGCTTCAGCCAGCGCTTTTCCTGAATCACCCAATCGATTAGTTTCTAAATTTAAATTCGTTAATATTTTATTTTTGCATAAAGCTTCAGCCAGTGTTTTTCCTGCTGATTCAAACAAGGTATTACCGGTATAACTTAAATCTAAGTTAGTTAACGTAGAGCGCTTCAGCAAGTGCTTTTACCGCTGATTCACCCACGAAATTACCCCTTAAATTCAAATTAGTTAACGTAGTATTTTTGCATAAAGCCTCTGCCAGTGCTTCTCCTGCTGATTTACCCAACTGATTACTTCCTAAATTTAAATCAGTTAACATAGTATTTTTGCATAATGCTTTTGCCAGTGCTTTTCCTGCTGATTCACCAAAATTATTATGATATAAATTTAAATTAGTTAACGTATTTTTGCGTAAAGCTTCTGCCAGTGCTTTTCCTGCTGATTCACCCAACTCATTCCTTTCCAAATTTAAATTAGTTAACGTAGTATTTTTGTATAAAGCTTCAGCCAGCGCTTTTCCTGAATCACCCAATCGATTAGTTTCTAAATTTAAATTCGTTAATATTTTATTTTTGCATAAAGCTTCAGCCAGTGTTTTTCCTGCTGATTCAAACAAGGTATTACCGGTATAACTTAAATCTAAGTTAGTTAACGTAGAGCGCTTCAGCAAGTGCTTTTACCGCTGATTCACCCACGAAATTACCCCTTAAATTCAAATTAGTTAACGTAGTATTTTTGCATAAAGCCTCTGCCAGTGCTTCTCCTGCTGATTTACCCAACTGATTACTTCCTAAATTTAAATCAGTTAACATAGTATTTTTGCATAATGCTTTTGCCAGTGCTTTTCCTGCTGATTCACCAAAATTATTATGATATAAATTTAAATTAGTTAACGTATTTTTGCGTAAAGCTTCTGCCAGTGCTTTTCCTGCTGATTCACCCAACTCATTCCTTTCCAAATTTAAATTAGTTAACGTAGTATTTTTGTATAAAGCTTCAGCCAGCGCTTTTCCTGAATCACCCAATCGATTAGTTTCTAAATTTAAATTCGTTAATGTTTTATTTTTGCATAAAGCTTCAGCCAGTGCTTTGCCTGTTGATTCACCCAAATTATTATAGCTTAAATCTAAATTAGTTAACGTAGTATTTTTGCATAAAACTTCAGTCAGTGCTTTCCCTACTGATTCACCCAACTCATTATGATTTAAATCTAAATTTGTTACGGAGGTATTTTTGCATAAAGCTTCAGCCAGTGCTTTTCCTGCTGATTCAGTCAATTCATTATGACTTAAATTTAAATCAGTAATTTTGCATAGTACTTCAGCTAGTGATTTTACTACTGATTCACCCATGTAGTTACCTGTTAAATTCAAATTAGTTAACGTAGTATTTTGGCATAAAGCCTCTGCCAATGCTTCTCCTGCTGATTTACCCAACTGATTACTTCTTAAATTTAAATCAGTTAACGTAGTATTTTTGCATAAAGCTTCTGCCAGTGCTTTTCCTACCGATTCACCCAGATTAGGGTCCGAAATGGGCCGGGTCAGACCCGCAAATTTGCGGGTCGGGCCGGGTCAGGTCGGGTCTGGGTCTAAATTTTAGACCCGTAAATTGATTGGGTCGGGTTTGGGCCGGGCTAAAAAATACTGGGCCAGGTTCGGGCCGGGCTAAAAAAATACTGGGCCGGGTCTGAACCGGGTATATAAAATACCGGGCCGGGTCCGGGCTTTATAAATAGACCCGTCAATAGAGTTCCAAATCGTTAGTTGAAAAACCAACTAGTTGGCAACTTTTCAACTAATCGATTTAAAAAAAATTTAAACAACTAATCGATTTATTACCAACTAGTTCAATTATGATTAATCGTTAATTACCAACTAGTTGTCAACCAACTAAAACTTATATTAATCAACCAAACAACTATTACTATTAATAGCAATAACATCGGGAAATTATATATATAGATATTGATCGATATATAGCACTTAATCGTTTTATATCGATTATTAAAATATCGTTATATATCGATTAATTGGATAAAAATCGATATATATCTATAATCGATATATATCATTTTTTATATTAAATCGTTATATATCTATAAATCGATTATAATCGTAATTATTTGAAACGATATATGACGATTAGCAGATCTTTAACGATTACATACCCGTTATGAAAATTTCAACCCAAATCACCGGATAAAAAAAAAAAAAAAAAAAAAAAACAAAGTTCAAAATCTCTTAAGCCCATTTGATCCGTAAGCTGCTATAGATTATAAAAATATATTCCACAAAATGAGCAAAAAAACTTAAAAAAAAAAAACCGTTTTGAACGATTTTTATCCTCTTTCCCTTTTACCCCTCTCTTACTTTTACCCCTCTCTCTTTTTTACCCCTCTTTTTCTTTTATCCTTCTCACCCTTTTTTTTTTTTTTTTTTAATATTTCGAATATATTCGAAATATTTTAAAACGAATTAGTTTTCTTTAATATCAACTATACAACTTACAACTAAACAACTAAACAACTAAACAACTAAACGATTGTCAGATCACGTGATCCCGTAATCGATTAGTTGCCAACTATAGTTGGCAACTAATCGATTGGCAAAATTTTACCAACTCGGACCTCTACCCGTCAAAAACCCAATAATGCCTGTTTTAGTACAGTCTCTATATAATTAGATATTGCTTTAACTTATTTTTTTACATACCCGGTACTACGAATAAAACTATATTTATTGCTATAACAAAACCTGTTATTTTAATATATATATATCTAGAAAGTATCTACTGTAGAACTTAAATAAAGATATGTGCGTACGTACAGTGCTCAAAGAAACTAAATTTTTTCTATGCTCTTTATATAAACTTTTTTTACTTCTTTTATATGTATATATCAGATTATAATTTCTCGAGATGTGTGTAAAAACGGAAAAAAAGACATGTGAAATTAAAAATTGCAGTAAAAGGATATTGTACCCCTTTTTTTCGTGTTTTTTTTTTTTTTTTGGTTTTTTTTTTTTTTTAAAAAAAAAAAGAGCAATATCATACACTTGTAGTCTTAGTGAACAATTCAATTTGAACAATAATACTAAAATAAAAATGGATTCGGAAGGTAATGAAAGTATAGGTAGTACGCGTTCTGAACAAACCTTACCTGTAAAAAATCATACACCTATCAAAAAACGCAAAAGGGGTGGTAAAGAACCGTCATGGGTATTCAAAGAAGGACACTTTGTCAAGCCCGAAGATCCTAAAAAAAGTAAGAATTAATAAATTATGTTAAAAATGTATTTATAAATATATATATTTATAAAACAATATAATTCTAGAGGACCGTGCCCAATGTACGCACTGTAAAAATTTTTTTAAACATGATGCCAGTTCGGGAACAAGTTCCTTGATTCGGCACATAAAACAAACAAGATGTAGTAAATACCTTAATCCTGAATCGCAACAACAATTACAGTTGTCTCCATCAGGTGTTTCTAATTACAAATTTTCACAAGATAAAAGTCGTGAAGATCTGGTGGATATGATCATAATGCATGCATACCCATTTCACATGGTCGAACACAAGGGATTTTTAAAATTTCTTAAAAATTTGCGACCACAGTTTAAATTAATATGTGAAAAAACAATAAGTGCGGATTGTAAAATTCGTGTTGAAGAGCTTACAACAAAAATTCGTATAATGATACAGGAAGCACCCGGGCATTTAAGTTTTACAACCGATCTGTGGACCTCGAACCAAAATCTTGGTTACATGGCAGTTACATGTATGTATTTCTTCTATCATGTATTCATTTTTTCTAGTCACTTAATTATATGTTTTTATTAGGCCATTTTATCAATAAGGATTGGAATCTTCGGAAGGTAGTTTTAGCATTTAGATTAGTTCCTGCACCGCACAGTGGAATTGCTATTAGTGATACGTTTTTGCAGTGTCTTGATGATTGGAACATTACGTCCAAAGTAAGTGTTTTATAGATGGTTTTTATTTGTACAGTATATGTTATTAACAAATTTATTATTTTATAGATGATGGCAATTACGTTAGATAACGCATCCAACAATGATGCCGCAATAACCAATATAAAACGCAGGCTTGACGAACAAAATATGCTCGTTGCAAATGGAAATTTACTACATCAACGTTGCTGTGCCCACATCTTGAACCTCATAGTCACCGATGGACTTAAAATGGTTAAAGATGTTGTGAACAAGGTAAGTAAATAATTTAGTCTTTCTAGGAGTTGACATACTTACTCATCGTTGATATTATAGATCCGAGGTTGTGTGAATTGGATTCACAGCTCTCAACGTCGTCAACAAATCTTCGAGGATTATATAACCGGGTTTTGTGAAGAACTTGTTTCAAGTCAAAGGCCAGCTCTTGATGTGATCACGCGTTGGAACTCGACGTACATCATGTTGGCGTCCACCATCCCATATAAAAGTATATTTGATCGTCTTACATACCGGGATACCAGTTTTGAGCCAATCGCACCGTTCGAAGAAGATTGGGAAAAGGCAGAGAGCCTCTGCAGTTTCTTGAAACCGTTTTATGAAAGTAAGTAATATTAATTATATCTTGGGTAGTTTGGTATAAGTGAAATTTTGCAGTAAAGTATAATCGGCCGCTTATGCGGCCAATTATACTTTACTGCAAAATTCCGCTTATACCTAACTATCCAGGATATAACTATTACATATTGCTTTGAGCACAGATTAATGATATTATACTTTTAACACAGTTACCGAAGTTTTGTCCGGAAGCAAATATTCTACAGCAAACATTTTTCTTCCTCAATTGTTAAAAGTTAGAGTACATCTTGAACGAAACAATACTAATTTAGATCCTTTTCTTTATCAAATGGCCAAGCCAATGCAATCTAAATTTGATAAGTACTGGGCGGATGCGGGTGAAATGCACTGTATTGCGTCAGTTCTAGATCCTCGTTATAAGATGTCGTTTCTAACTCATTTATACAAGGAGAAAATGAACTTGTCATGTATTGTAGCAGAGGAAAAGTTGATTTCAATTAAATCAAGGTTAGAATATTATTGTTTTTGAATTTAACCTTCGTCAAGGCAGATCGTTTTAACTTAGCTTGTGTATTATTCTAATAATTATCTATTATTGCAGAGTTAAAGATATCTACAGGTCAACTTATATGCAGCATACAACCAATACTGCAATAAATAATTTTTCGGATCTTCAAGATGAAGAAATGGATGATTTCGATGCCTTTCTTAGTGCCAATAATACTAAAGTTGGAAATGAATTTGATGAACTTGAGCGGTATCTTGCCGATCCGCTCTTCCCCCGTTCTCATTTAGAGCCATTCGATGTTCTAGCTTGGTGGAAAATAAATGCTCCAAGATACCCTGCCGTGTCATCAATGGCAAGGGACATCCTTGCGATTCCAATAACTTCAGTGCCGTCTGAAGCAGTAAGTAAACTTCGGAGTTCAACTTATTTTTTATTATTTTAAGGATTACTAGCCTATACTTTATTTTCAGGTATTTAGTACGGCTGGAAGAGTTATCAATGATTATCGGTCAAACCTTAACCCAGAATCAGTCGAAATGCTGATATGTGGCCAAGATTGGTTGGATAATATGGAAGAATGTGATGACGAATATGACCAGAATTAGACTGGCGGGGGGGTTTTTTTTTTTTGTGCAGTTTTTTGCTGCACGGTTTTTTTTTTTTTTTTACCTTTTTTCTGTGCTGTTTTTTTTTTTCCGAGCTATTTTTTTCTTTTTTGTGCAATGTATTTACACTAGTTCAGTTTATAAAATTTTTGATTACTTTGAGAGCGGTGTATTTTCATTAATTGATTAAAATTTAAAATTTTAAAATTAGAAAAATATTAGTGGTTTAAATAGTGTACGTATTAATTTTAGAGCTCTGCTGTATTACGCAAACTTACATTTTTAGCGTTACATGAAATTACTTTACATTAAATAGTGCATTATCACATGATAATTGTACTGGGTGGCCCAGTCCATTGAACTATAAACCCGACCCGGCCCGGCCCAATAAACACGGGCCGGGTCCATGCCGGGCCTATAAGGTAACGGGTCGGGTCGGACCGGGTCATAAATTAACGGGCCGGGTTCATGCCGGGCCTATAAGTTAACGGGTCGGGTTCGACCCGGCCCATATGTTAATGGGTCAGGTCCATACCGGGCCTGTAAGTTAACGGGTCGGGTCCGGGTCCACAGGTACCCGGCCCGACCCAGCCCGTTTCGGACCCTAACCCAGATCATTACCACATAAATTTAAATTAGTTATCGTAGTATTTTTGCATAATGCTTCTGCCAATGCTTTTCCTGCCGATTCACCTAGCTGATTCCAACTTAAATCTAAATTAGTTAATGTTATATTTATGCCTAGAGCCTCTGCCAGCGCCCAACTGATTGCCATATAAGTTTAACTTAGTTAACGTGGTATTTTTGCATAAAGCTTTTGCCAGTGCTTTTCCTGCTGATTCACCCAATTGATTTCCATATAAACTTAAATTAGTTAACGTAGTATTTTTGCATAACGCTTCTGCCTGCTGATCACTCAACTTATTTTTTCTTAAATCTAAATTAGTTAACGTAGTATTGATACATAAAGCTTCTGCCAGTGCTTTTCCTGCTGATCCACTCAACTGATTACTATCTAAACATAAATCAGTTAAGGCTGTATTTTTGCCTAATGCTTCAGCTAGTAATGTTCCTGTTTTATCACCAAATCGATTTCTTTTTAAATTTAAGCACATAAGTGTAATGTTCTTGGACAGAGCCATAGCTAGTGCTATTCCTGCTTCGTCGCTCAGATAATTGCTTCCTAAATTTAAATTAGTCAGTGTGTTATTATTGCATAGAGCAATAGCCATTGCTTGCCCTGCTCCATTGCATAAACGTTTTGAGCTCAAATCTAAGTAATTCAATGTGGGATTTGTGTATAAACTTTCAGCTAGAACTTTTCCCGCCTCAATACTTAGCTTATCATGGTTCAAATATAAATCACTCAAACTTATAATCTTATCAATGGCTTCTGTTATTGGTAAGGCATATGGCTGTGAACTTGATAGTTCTTTTTAATTAGTTGATGTTAATTTGTATATAAATTCATTAGTGAGTATCAGATTCATATTCAAGCAAGAGTGCAGTTTAAATTTTAAATAATATGATTAATAATAATTCAATAATTAAATATAAGCATTCAGTTTAATAGTAAATTTATACCATTATTGACCACTTTTCTTCGTTTTATTTCATCTTAAAGATGCAACACCATAAATAGGTCTAGTAATTCGCTTAGAATGATAAATAATTAATAAATATTAAATTTAAACTTACTATTATCTTCATTTAATAAAAAATTAATTGTGTGTTTTTTTGAAATTTGCGGGATTGATGTTGAATTTAGATTGCTAATATCTTTAAAAAATTCAGGACTGTATATCCATTTAATTAGAGATAACCACAAAGTAATATTCAATACGCAAATAATGAACATATTTACTTACATATTAAATGAATCACTGTCAATATTTTGAAAACAATTTACAGAGCCTAACATAGAAGATCTAAAACTTCGATGTAAACTTGAAAGCAATGAATCTATAGTCGGAGTTAATAATTTGCTATGGGTTTTAGAATGAGGATGCATATGTTTAGCAATGAATTTCCCGGACTTAAGTAATTCTTGTCGTTTATTTTCTGCTTCTAAAAAAATTTTGTCTACATTCCAATGACTAGAAATTATTTTATATATTTTACTAATAGATGGCCTCTCTGAAGGCTCAGAACACCAACATTTTTGTATTAAAATAGCCCAAAATTGCGGTGTATCCTCTGTAATCTCTGGACGTGATCCATCGCATATATTAAGCGCAAGAGCCACATCATACTCCCGATCACAAAAAGGACGACGTCCAGATGTAAGTTCCCACATAATCATTCCTAAACTATAAATATCTGAACTAAATGTATATTGTTTTTTTCTGAATACCTCAGGTGCAACATATGGCATAATCCCATATATTTCTGAATTTTTCGGATTTTCTTTTGCTGGTCGACTAAATCCTAAATCCGCAACAAAGGACTCAGAGTATTCATAATTAGATTTTTTCACATAATTAATTAGTATGTTTCCACCGTGTATATCGCGGTGTATGATTTTATTTTCATGAATCCATTTGTTGCCTGTAACAATGTCCTTAAGAAAGTTTATTTTCATTTTCCAAGTAATATTTTTAAAATCACTTGATAAATATTCATTCAAACTTCCATGAGACATATAAGACATAACAAATATATAATTATTTGTATTTAGATCTTGTGACACTCCATAACATTGAACAAGTTTGCGTTTGTCGGAATTGGGTTGACTTTCAACAATATTTTGTAACTATAAAAAAACTTTAAGAACTTTTTATCATAACTATTAAACTAAATTAGGTTTAATGGTTAAATTCATTTATTTATATCCATACCTCTTTTAAGAATGCAGAGTTAATGTTAGAGGAATCTTTAAGAACCTTTAACACAACTGTTGCATTTTTATTCCGCCTAAATCCTTTTCCTGAAGTATATATTTTTCCTTTGTCCATGTAGCAGTAAAGACTTCACTAAAACCACCAGATCCAATTTGTTTTATGTCAACAAATTCCTTAAATGGGATCCACTCTAATCTATATGTAAGTTGTTTATTATGCGTTGCCTTAATTAAATTGTCAATATCTTGATTTCCGCTATCAACAACATTTAGGATTCGTCGTGCATGGTAACAATCAGTACACAACTTATTATTTTCATATATAAGTTTACTTTTCTACTACAGCTGGTGCATTTAGCTTGTTTAGAACTGCAACACGTGCATAGTTTATTAGGTTTAAGTTTTCGATTTTTACCGCAGTTTACGCATTTATCTTTAACGTGCTTCATGATTAAATTATTTTATGTGAACTAATCACTGAATCTGCAAAGTCAAAGACCTGTCACAAGATTTAAAGATTAATATTTTATATACGTATAAAACTCTATAATCACGGAAAATCTTTTTATTCGGTATACAATTATAAACCGTTAATAACAGGAGAGCGTAATAATTAATTAAAAGAATAGTGATGGATAAACGTGTAGTAAAGGTTAAATTTGCCCTTTATATTTATACATTTTAAAAAATAGCTTCGAGTCCTTTTTTTCTATCTATATCTAATGTGTCATTTTCTAGTAGAAATTTCTAATCGTTCTTTTATTTGTATTACGATACAAGTCATTAAGTTCTAGAATTTCTAGCAGCGATATACTTGGCAAATGTTTGGCAAATGTTTGGCCGATCTCTGATCGAGAACTTCATGTGATCCTAAATATTTATCAAAAAAGTAAAATACATAGCATTGTGAAAAAAACACCACAAAAATTAAAAGTGATAATTACAAATTTTAATTTGGCGGTACATAATATAATAAAAATATAGCTATGTCCCAGATATTAATCGAAATTAAGCCTTCATAGATAAATACAGTGCTCTGTATACGTTGATAAACGATTGTATATGCATTTATTATTTAATATTACGTACTATGTACGTTGATAAACGGTTGTATATCTATTTATATATTATGTAATATCACGTACTGTAAAATTTAAATTCTTACAGGTTATTCTTACAGGTTTTGAGAATCTGTAATTCAAGTTTATTGTAGTGACACAGCAAGAGAACTTATCTTTATATAATATCTCATATTAAATCTATTTTATATTTGTGTTTTTTTAAGAACTTATTATATAAGGAGATTTATCTATATATATTTTATAAATATTAAAAAAATAAATCGAAGCAACTTGTGCAATTTCTAAATAAATAAATAAATAAATTACAATATCGTCTATTACAATTCAATCAGTCCAAAAAGTAACCGAAATAAACTAACGCAAATTCTGGAACAAAAATGAAACTTCACCTTTGGATAAACTTGGGAATTTTGTTAAATCGGAATCTAGTATCGTATCATAATAAGAATAGCTGCGCGACATGTGATGCCGCGCAGGACCAGTACGATCACGTTTGATATGTAAAAAAATCATGTCACGTTACGATATTAGTCAATCATATTGTTACAATTCGAAATTGTGACATTAGAAAATTTGAATTTCCCGATAAGTTTATCCCCCCCCGTAGATAGATCTTCTCTTTATTTAGTATAGATAACTTCGTTTCTATTTTTGTATATTTCATTAAATGTTAGTCAAAACCTGTGTAAACTTGATGAAAGACATATAATCACCCCTTTTTGTAAAATCTTCATAACACGTTAACGTGTGGCACGTATGCGTGTTAAGGGGCGCGGATTATAAACATTCTCAATAGCACGTCAACGTGCTAGGCTTAGTTGTACCGTCACGTAACGTGTTAAACAACACGTTAACGTGCCAAAAAACACATTAACGTGTTGTATATTAAATTCAAATGTATATAAACGAATGAATTTGACTTCAATAAAGGGATCGACCACGATCCAATACAATAGAATCCAACACTAAATACAATACAATACAATAGAATACAAGTAGAGAAGTTTTCTTCGGTTTTACTTAAAGAAAAATAAAGGAAGTAAGCTGGTGTAGTGCTGAAGAGACCTTTATTCGAGTAAATCAGAAACCTATCTCCTAGTAACTATTAGAGTTAAATTGGTAAAACGTATACGCTCTCCCACCTTAATAGTTACAATATGAATGTTTGAAAACGCCGCAATAGCCACAAATTTCAAAAAAAAAATACTGTATCGCAATAATTACCTGTTAAAGATTTCAGATTATAAAGAATGTCGCAATATAAATGCATAATGATCAGCATTTGAAAACGTCCTTACTTAAATGACAAGTTACAATGAAATCATCATAGATCACAATTCTGGAAAACGAAAATCATTACTCCTACAACTACTAAAATAGGATTTTTCAAAAATCAGCATAAGCGAAATCAAAAAATTTGAAGGTTACCACATTCAATGTTACACACGAAACGTGATCGTACTGATAATGTCAAGAAATCAAAAAATTACACAGTAACATGCAATTGTTCTGCATTATTTGCAATTTAGGTTGATTTAAGTCATTCTTAAAATTTCACCTATAGGAATAACTTAGGTCAATTCTTAATTTAATTAATTTATTAAATTCTATTATACTGCGAAATTTAATAAAAAAAATTTAAATTTTATTATACTATAAATATATTGTGTTATATATGTCATATTAATTACATTAATTCATATAATTATAAAAAGAAAAAAAAATAAATAAGCTTTCGAATGTTTAATTTTAAATAATCTTGTTACTTTTTCAGTATTAATTTCTTAATATGGAATGATACAGCTTTCTGGCTCGTAAAATCTTTGATAGAATACTAGAAATGTTAATTCGTCAATGGAAAAATAAATATTCTTTAATGGATCGAAATAAATATAATTAATGTTTAACTGCACTTAAAAATCCAAGTGAATCGCCTAAACAAATTTTAAAGATTGGATTTCTCATAATTTTAAAATTCTTTATGTTGGTATAATAAACAAACTTCAACAATTAAGCCAATTTAAAATAACCTTGGGACGCATTTTTATAAGATAATTTATGCTGTGAACCAAGAAGTGAATCATGCTAGTCAATACAAAATACAAGACAAAAACCTGTAAAAGTTTAGCATGCAATTAAAAAGATTTGTATGTGGTATTGTTTTATCTTGCAAACAGTAGTTGATGATGCCATTCATGAATACATTCATGAATTGAGTGATTTAAAAGGGGTGGCAATCAATTAATCGAAAATCATTTCACCGACATAACATTTCACCGACAGGTTCATTTTACCAACAGTTTATTTCACCGAAGCTCATTTCACCGACAAAGTAATTCTGGTCATTGTCGTTAGGGTCAGGGTAGAATTAGGTAGAATTAGTGCTAAAGTTAGGGTGCTTTTTGAAAAAAAACTTGTCTGTGAAATGAACTTCGGTGAAACAAACTGTCGGTAAAATGAACTTGTCGTCGGTGAAATGTTATGTCGGTGAAGTGATTGTCGGCCGAACCCATTTATGTTTTTTTTTTTTTAATTTCTTTATATAAAGTTTTATGTAAATTTTTATCACTTTTTATTTATGCAAATGAACACTTACAATATAAGTAAACTTATTAATTGCCATATAATTTTTATCACTTGGTCAGATAATTTTATCTTTTTAAGTTTCAAAATTTAAGAATGATTTAGGTCAATTTGAAATCGACCTAAATTGCGAAATGGCGCAGAATACATGTCAATAACCACAAAATATACTAAAGCGCATCATCTAATAGTTTATTAAACCGCAAGTAATACCATAAACGGAAAAAAGAGAAATATAGAGCACCAAAAAGTTGAACCGAACCATCCCTTCACGCTTCATGTGATCGTACTGGTGAATGCTATCAATAATTATAAAAATGAATTTTTGATTGGATTGAGTACTTAAGGGATTAACGGTTGCACTATTACTGCGTTTTTCAGATTGGTTAGAAATAATTTTTTAGCAAAGATTTCTGATCGCAGCAAGTTGAATAGCGCAGTAATTTCTATAATCGGTATAACTGATAAATTATTAAATCAAGCGTACACAAGTGAATATCATTTTAATCATGGGAAACATTCTTTTGTTATTATGACAACAATTAAACCTGAACAAAAATGTATCGTTTTACTTCTCAACATAAAAAGGTTTTGATATTTCCGGAACAAAATGTGCCATTCCTCAAAAAAAGTCTGTGAATATGGAAATTTTATTGAGTAATATGATGCTATTTTTGACCATTTTTGTTAAATGGATTGAATTTCAGAAGTACTTTCTTAAATATTAGTTCATTTGATATATCAAAATGTCGAAGATGAATTTTATTGGATTTTTGAAGAACAATTGTCATAATATTTGCTCTTGGTTGTTCAAAGGTTGTCGTTGAAACCTACTCCTACGAACATTATATTATATTTAACTCTATATACATTCTCATGCAATCTCTTGTTCAATTTGTTTGTGTAAATTTTATCCGAAATGGTTTGAATACAACATTTTTTCAAAAGTTTAACAGTATCCTCATGATGCTGATTTTGGCACTCGCTTGTGATGCGTACAATGCAAATTTACCAACAAACTATCATCCTTCATTAATTTGCAAAATATTAATTTTTCAAGACTCTTTAAATTACCTATCGAAACCAAATTTTGTTTTGATCTGTCCAACGTTACCTTTTTTGCTCTTTGATACTTATTAGAGTGATAACCAATCTATAATCCTCGAGATTATGCAAAGCTGAATTTATTATAAAAATATTCTAATTAAGATTATAAAGCGAGTTTCCGAATCACCATATGATATTGATATTATCTGAAATAAATTGTTTTTTAAACTCTTCCTTCATCTTCCTCACACATGAATTAAATAACATTTTTTCATGCTATTGTATATGCCTACTGCCTACATATTTCATCACGATATTGCCATAAGAATTTTAACTTTAAATCATCTTTATTTCAACAATTGGTGATGAATTGTTTTTATTCAGACACAAGATTTTTCTATTTTTTTTTTGTTGTTCCTTTATTTTCTGCGTAATGACGATAGTACTGCAGCACATCTTCATATTTTGCACCATAATACGAAATTTTATTTTTTAATTAGGCGCAATTAATTATTTTAAAAGAAATTTGTTATACAATATTGTAAATTCATATTTGATTGACGAACCTCGTTTTATACTCTTTTCAAATTAGTAATTACTTTCGTAAATCTTTGACAATTTACTAAGAAAGACACAGTATGCTTCATTTATTAGTTCAATAGCTGATCGTGGTTGCCACATTTTAGATGATCAATCTGCAAATTAACAATTATGAATTAACAGTAAAAGATACTTAGTTTGATAGTTTTACGTGCATGTAAAAGTATTAGAATAAACATTTTAAACTTTTGAAAATAAAAGCTCTGTAAAATAACCAAAACAATATACAATATTTATAATTTTAGTCTGTGTTGATTTTTGAGTATATTATATAATCATGTAATTGCGCAAGATTTATTAGAGATAAAAAAAATAAAAAAAAATAAAAAAAAAAAAATTGAAGATACAGCATTTGCAATAATAATGCGTATCAGCATAAAGTGAATTATTTCGACTACATAAAAAAATGGTTATGTGATCAGCTAATTTATATTAATCCAAACACGTGCGTTATTTCAAAATGAGTTTGGGTGTACAATTTGTGAAATAATGAACATTGACGTTACAATACTCAAATATAATAAACTTAGTTAACTGATTAGTTAAATATAAAATTCTATATTATTTAAATCTGTGACAGAGATAGATTTTGCATATACGTATAACAACCCGACATTTTCCTTTGACCATGAAACTATAACCCGATCTTAATATTTAATAAAACTTCGGGATATTGTCATATTGAAATAACGAAATTGCTGGAAACCTTTTATTATAGCGTGGAAAAGAATCGGGGTTCCATAAATCAAGATGTGGATATGTGGCCCTTTGAACCAGAAGACATTAAAGTTGCTAACGTACCGGGAAACGAATACACAGTGCAGAGGGGAGTTGCTTTTTTAAAGAATAAATCTTTGTCGATGGCAAAGGATAAATCTTTGTCGATGGCTATACAGAAGCAAGAAAACAATAATGGGGTAAATAGTGACTTATGGAGATGGTCAAAGATAAAATGGGTTAACAACAAGCGGAAAGATATTTTTTGGCGGTATTGCCATAAATCGTTGCCACTAGGATACAGGCTAAAATATATAATACCAAATTATGATGGTACCTGTCCGATGTGCTCTGAAGAAATCCAAACCAATGAACATTTTGGTGTAAACTGCAAAAATAGTAAAATCATATGGGAAACGGTATACTCATA
>QKWP01001886.1:81179-95346 GCA_003550325.1 Gigaspora rosea
AAAAAAAAAAAAAAAAAAAAAAAAAAAAAAAAAAAAAAAAAGAATTACCGTATTCCATTCGCAAAAGCACCCAGTGTGGTGCAATTTCATTATATAAACATCACGCACGTATATAAATATATAATATATAAAATGATCTTTATTCACCTGATTTCAGTATAAATATATATTTTTTTTATTAATTTATAAGATCATTGAAACTTAAAATTATAAGTACGTATCTTTTTTGATTTATCTTCTTTTATTATCAATCTGATATCACAATGTTGTATATTAACACAAAATAATTACCGTTATTGTAAATACAAATATTTCCAAGTTTATATATGTATATTACGAATTTCTGAAAGAAGACTGCAACAATTTTCACAACACAATTTACCTAAAAAATATTCTCGACATTGACAAAATTTTAGTCTGATCTTGTCACCCTAAAAGTAATAATATTTGAAATAAATAAGTCACTAAATTTGTATTAACATTTATATGACCACACAATGCTAAAAACATAATTGAAATAATAAAATGATAAATACATAGTTATTCACAATACCTCTATAAAAATGTTAAGACGCATTTGATTATTCTCTCTTGGGTTTTAAGGATCTTTTAAGGATTTAATAAAAGTCTAAATACTTTCCTCTAATTGTAACCCATTTTTGAATCAGGCGTAATCCAATCTTTTAATAATATTTCATTCTCAATTTTAAATCCATCATTTTTTACTTTAACTCCTTCCTATCTCGCCACATTTAATACAATTTCGATTAAATCAGCAGCTTTATGTTTTATTTTACCATTTACTTTAACCAAAAATCATTACCTTTTCAATCTTTTTAAAATTTTACATTTAATAATCTTTTAACTTTGATAATATGTCATTAACATCTAAGCTTTCCTTAAAATTATATCAACAAACACTAATTTTTCAGCGTTTCTAAGTTAATCACCCATTATAGGAAATCCCAACATTGGTTTTGCATGACTACTAGACGCACCACAATGACTTAAAAATACTTTGTATTCTCATGAGATAGTATTGTAAATTGATGAACATATTTAGGATGTGAATATTAAGATGATTATTGTTTAAAATGGTAGCATAGGGATATCAAAATTATTGAAAGTAATTCAAAAGTATCCATTCTTACAATATTTGTAATAGCCCATTTCATCAATAACATCTTGATCAATTAATTCAAGAAAGATTTTAAAATAATGGTAATGTTTTGAGATGTTGTAACCACAATAGTTCCAATTGCAAAGTATAGTGTTCGAAGATAAATGGCAAGAATTGAATCAAGAGTAGATGTTAAACCTGGATAAATATCAGGGAGAATAGGACCAACTTCTTAATGGAGAAGTAATTCAGCACTCGTATCTATAAAAATAAATCATATCAGCGGATCGGCGTAATTGTCGATAACTGTTACACAAAAATTTGCTCCTAAGTAACGTTGAAAAACTAACAAACGAAGTACTTGTTACAACTAACAAAAGAGCCTTTTTGACGCCTAGACAAGTTAAAATACCAATAAAACTTAATAAAAGAGCTATGCTAAGCTGTAGAAAGAAGTACTTTTATCGTTTGTTGAAATATTCGGGTGTTTTAGGATGGGTTGGGCATTGAGAAATGGGTTGGTAACTATCAAGGGTAAATTCGGAAGCTAATTTTCAAAAAAATGGCCTTTTTAATATACTTTGGCTTATAATTAAATACATGAATTTTTTTTTTTTCTACGTACTTAATTATAAATACAAAGCTGGTTAAAAAGGCCGTTTTTGTGAAAATTCGCTTTGTAATAAATTTTCGCGTAAAATTTTTTTGATAATCCTCGATCATGATTGGTCGAGCCGACAGTTACGCCGATCCGCTGATATGTATTATTGATTAAATATACCTTAAAATGCTATAAATTAAAGCATTAATTTTATCAAGTCAAAGAATTAATTAACCAATCAACTCAAATCCAAAGAAACTATCGAACAACTTAAAAATATTTAATATTCACCCTCTTGTGTCCCAACGTGAATCGACATCTATTTTAGTTTTTTGAACGTTTAGATCACTCATAGTCTCTATAGAAGTTTGAATAAATCGTTAAGGTACTAAGAAATTTGTCATAGTACAACTCATTTTCCATATTCATATGACATCTAAATAAAGGATTCGATTATATGGACTATGAATCCTAATAAACATAAAATATTATATATATTTTTATAAGTCAGAAATATCATTATACCTCTCCAACATTAATACTACAATGATTTTACCAAAGAGGAAGAGGAAAGAAGAAATTTCATCAACCGATTTTCTCTATTTCCAGGCGAGATCATAACATGGATGATTTATTAAATGATCATAAAAAAATAAATCAGCATTGATCACCTTTGCGATTTTTTTATATAGTACAGTAGTTAATATTATAAAAAGGTAAATAAGTAGAAAAGTTTTCGAATAATGGTAAATGATTTAATATCAAAATGCTCTTTTAACATCTAAATCAAAATCTTTATCAATGCCAACTCTTTAAGGTTAACAATAATTTGAGAATATTAAACGATAAGCGAAGGATTATGTAGTATAATTTTTTTGGAGATACTAATGTACCTAGAATGATAAAAATAAGAAAAATTATATCTGAAATTATTAATATATAATACGTGTAATATTTTGTTATGTTATAATATAATTAATATATAATAGTTATATTTAAAATATATTAACTGTTAAGCAAAAAATCTAGGTTTCTGTAAAGCTAGTACGTTCTTTGGAGAAGTTCCATCAACAGACCATCTTAATCACAAAACCAAATTATTCACTTAATAAAAGTTTTATTTTTAAATTTAAATAAGGGGTTTCAAAATTAAAAAAAAAAAAAAAAAATAGTGTATCTCAGAAATAAATAAGAGTTTAAAAAATCTTATTTGTGTATCAAAAAATTTTGAAATCGGAAAATGAAATGGGAGTGTTTAAAGACCCCATTTTGACGAAAAAGTAAAAAAAAAAATTTATTACTGTATGCAGATCAACAAACTATTTATTGCGTCCACAGATCATGATGTCATGTAAAATCATGGGAAATCAGGCGATTTTTCAATTCTAAGAGAATTTAATGATTTCCAAGTTTATATAAATTTGTAAAGTCAAACTTAAATTATGTACTTAATATAATGCTTTAGATCTCCAAAATACGTATCCTAATTTGATACTGTATTTTTATTTCGAAAAATATTTTATTAGCATGCCTCCCACGTATAGTAACGACTTGAAATGGCGTATTATTTATCTACATTATGATGGTTATTCATTATTACAAATTGCAAATCTTCTTTATATTAGTCAAGGTTTGGTAAAAAAAAGTGTTACGTTTATACAAAAAATGGGGAACTGTAGTCAATCCTTGGCAACAAGTACGTGGACAGCATAAAACTTTCAATCAAAGTGACATGAAAGTAAGTGTAAAGGCTTTTATTATACATATGGTATCGTATTTATGTTAGTAATTATAACTTCGTTTTTATTATATGATAGATACTACGAAATATTATTCGAGAAAAATGTGAACTTGTATCTTGATGAAATTGTTTCACAAATGGAAATTCTGTGTAGCAAAAATGTTTCAATTTTTACTATGTGGCGTTCTTTGGCTTATTGTGGAATAACGCAAAAAAAAGTATTTATATTAATGAAATATGTAAGTTAATTATATTAGCATCATTTTTAGCTGCATAAAGCAGCAAAGGAGCGTAATGAACTACTTTGCAGTGCCTTTATGGCACGTATAGGTTCTCAATACAAAAGTAGCCAATTAGTCTTTTTAGATGAATCATCCAAAGATGAACGAACTATTTTTCGGGGATATGATTATTCTGAAATGAATTCAAGAGCTGTTAAAAAAGTAGTATTTCTTCATGGTAACCGTTATACACTTTTATCTGCACTTACTTTAGATGGTACTATTGCAGTTGATATCATAGAGGGTAGTTATACAAAAACAAAATTTAAAGAGTTTGTAATTTCTCAAGTGGTATGAAATATAAATGTTGTATATATTTTTTTTAAATCAAGAATAAAACAACTTTTATTTTCAGCTACCTCAAATGAATACATTCTCACATGCAAGAAGCATTTTAATACTGATAATGCACGAATTCATCACTATGATGGATTGATTAATTACTTAAATGCATTTGGTGTACATATTGAATTCCTTCCTCCTTATTCACCCGATCTTAACCCTATAGAACTAGCCTTTTCACATATAAAAAGTTTTTTAAAAAGACATTATTACTTTGTAAAAAGTTGCCCAGACCCATATTATCCATTATTAGTTGCATGTTCACAAATTGACCCATCACTATCTAGTAATTTTTTAATATGGCGGGCTATAAATAAATATTTTTTATGTATTATAAGATGGTGTAAAAGCTATATTATATCTTGCTGCATATTCATGTAAAGTTTGCTTTGTGCCAATAGTATCAATATCACATTTTTCAAAGGTTTCATCTAATAATTTGGATAATAATTGTACAGAAATTCTTTGTTGTTCAAAAATTTCTTATAGTAATCTCCAGTACCTTCATATTCATCTACATGCTTTAAAAAATCTTCCATTGTAGATAGTATTGTTCTGCTAGTTGATTGAAAAGATGATTGAATTGGTATATGAAAAGGCATTTTATAAATTTGTAATGAAAATATGGTGAAAATGAATTATAAAATGAAGGTAGAAAATAAAGTTGTCCTAGAAAGATTGGTTGTTGTAAAAAATTAGGTTGTTGAATTAAATTAGGTTGTTGAATTAAATTAGATTGTTGCAATGGTGATAATGATAATACTTGTTTTCTTGTTTTTGAAGGATGTTTATGTGCGAATAAAGGATAAGTAGGTGGCTCTGTTGGTAATGCCATTGCTTTAATCTAAATATTTAAAACATTAATAAAAATATATATTATGTTTATTATAAAAATTTATAAAATTACTTACAATTTCCAATGCCCAAACTGAGAGCACATAAATGTAATTTCGATGTGTTTTTTTTTGACCCCATCTTTATTTTGGCAATGTCGATTATGAATTGTGCAATGATTTTCTTTATGAATTTCCAGAACATTTTTGCTATTAATGATTCTGTTGAAGATAAACTTGAAATTTTAGAAATGCAATTTTTATTTTTAGGATCTATAATGGTATCAATATCTGAATTATCATCATCGGGCTCAAGATCATAAATATATAAAGATTATATAAGTTATATACATATAATATAAATAAAAAAATTTTTTTGCTTATATTTATTTTTTGTTTTAGTCTTGAACTGATAAATGTTATAAAAAAAGCCATATTAAAATTTTTAGAAGCATATTTCTGGTAATCATTTTGAAATTTTTTAAAGTCTTGAGCATCTACTAATTGAGTAACTGCTCCTGTGGCTTTTTCAAATTTGAATGCAATTTGATAATTACTTGGTTCAATTGATTTTTCATTAAAATTACAATATTTGTGTGAATCTCAGAAAGCAACTCATCTACTGCGGATACTTTAGATGTATACCATTTTGCTAGAAGAAACGTTCCATTTTCCAATTTGATAAAAATTCTATAATTATATTTGTATTCAATATCCTCATCAGATAAAGAATTATTATTAGCATAATTTTCATTATTATATTTCTTTTTATGTTTATTAGATTCCTGTTTATACATTTCATCAAATTCAGAAAGTTTACTCATAGGAGTAGTAAAGTCATATGTTTCAATTTCTTGAAAGTTATTATTCATAATTATGGAATTTGACGGATTTGAATTTAATATTGCTTTAGGTTTATTTGCCTTGGAAGACAATCTTAATAAGAAACTATTACACTTAGAGCACAAGGAAAAATTAAAAGTTTTACAATAAAAATTAATATGTCATCTATAGTTTAAAATATTTGGAATCACATGTTGAAAGTTTCTATTGTTGTGGATATATAAAATTTTTCTATTTTTAGTATTTAATATAATACTATATATTATATCTTTAATTCTAACTTTAAAACTAATAAGAATAAACAAAAAAAAATTTTTTTATATTATACTAGAGCTTATTTTTCTCTTGGACTTAGTAAGTAATTATAAAGTACTATTTTCTGATGAACATAATCTATTTGCTCTTTCACCCAATTTGGATTAAATAATCATGTAAATACATTTTTGACAGCTATAGTCTAATTACCTTTATGTAGCCATCAGATAAGTTGCAATTATATATGGTTTGTTGTAGGTCAATTCCACAATACAAGTATTTTTAACAATTAAAACATGTTCCGCTATAATATTTTAGCTTTGTTTCTTGAACATCAGCCATTATAACCAAGTATTAAGGAAATTTATATAAAGAAAAAGAAAATATATTTGTTGAAAAAAAACAAATGTCAAAATATAAATGTAATAACTTTTAGAATAATGTATTTTATATATAATCACTGATCAAAACTAAGGTTAAAAGCATAATTTAATATCAATTTACATAGATTCTAAATTGGATTTTTTATTAAGAATCACAGAGATTTTCTTCCATCATAATTGCAAAATCACTAGATTACACTTTTTTGCAAACTGCTATAATACCGTAGATTCCCAAAAATAAGCTACTCCGAAAATAAGCAACCCCTTGGTTTTGAGCAAAAAACTTAAAATTCTCTAATACCCAAAAATAAGCTACTCTATATTTTCAAGCTGAAAACAATAGTAATTTTTTTTATTCCGAAAATAAGCAACCTCTCAAATCCAGGTATATACCGGTAATTATACAATCTAATATCGCTACTCTATTAGTGAATAAACAAGTTTCTAGTAACTTACGGTATACTGGAAAAATAACAAGCATTACTGGAAACTTGTTTTTTAGTCACAATATCATAAACAACACTATTATTTTCTAATTGGGATTTACATACGTACGTACATATATGTGCATATCTGATACATACCTTCTTCCCACGCTAACCAATATTGCGACCTAAAAAAATTAAAATAAATAATTAAATGTATATTTAATAAAAAATCGAAAAGAATAAATTATTATAAAAAAATAAATAAATAAAATAAAAATAAACCAAAATAAATTATTATAAAAAAATAAATAACTAAATAAGTTAAATAAAAAAAATTACTGGTAATTAAAATAATTATTAAAAAAATAAATTAAATTATTAAAAAAAAGATCGTTTAAAATAATAATTAAAAAAATAATTAAATCATTAATAAATTAAAAAAATTTGAATATAATAAATTAAAAAAAAAGAACCATTTAAAAAATAAATAAGTAAAAAAAAATAAAAAAATCAAAAAAAATTAATAAATAAAAATAAAATAAATCAAAAAAAAGTTTAAATAAAAAAAAATGTAAAAAAAAAATTAAAAAAATGTAAAAAAAATTAAAAACAACGTAAAAAAAATTAAAAAAAAAAACGTAAAAAAAATTAAAAAAATGTAAAAAAAATTAAAAAAAAAATGTAAAAAAAAATTAAGAAAAATAAAAGAAAATAAAAGAAAATAAAAAAAAATAAAAGAAAAATAAAGAAAATAAAAAAAAATAAAAGAAAAATAAATGAAAATAAAATAAAATAAAATAAAATAAAAAAAAATAAAAAAAAATAATAAATAAATAAATAAATATTAATAAAGCGTAAAAATACTTTAAAAGAAAAAAAAAGCATAAAAAATAAAAAATTTAAAAAGAAAATAATGCGTAAAAAATTTTTAAAATAAAACAAATAAAAAACAAATAAAAATTAAAAAGAAAATAAAAAAAACAAAAAAAAATAAATAAAAAAAAGCATAAAAAAATTATAATAAAAAAAATATAAAAAAAAATTAAAGCATAAAAAAATTTAAAATAAAAACGAATAAAAAAAAAGCGAATTAAAGAAGGTAATACATACATATGTATGTACATACTGGAGATAATGGCACTTGCAACGATGTATGTATGTACACATGTGCCTATTTCCAAATTAATAGGGTATGCGTGTGAAAATTTTTTTAAACACCCGATAATAAGCAACCCCTATCAATTGAGCATAAATCCTTAAAACCAGTATATCCCGAAAATAAGCAACCCCAGTTTTTTTACTTAAAATCGTCCAAAAAAAGGTTGCTTATTTTCGGGAATCTACGGTAACAAAAGAATACAGAGCAAATAATAAAACTTTCATTCAAATTACTTACTGAATCTTTGCTCAAAAATTACTTTACTGAACCTTTGCACAAATTACTTATTAACAGTTAAACTTTTGCTTAAATTACTTATTGAACCTTTGCTCAAATTATTTATTAAACCTTCACTTAAGTTATTCTTTTATATAATTTGCTGAACCTTTGCTCAAATTACTTACTAAATCTTTGCTCAAATTATTTATTAAACCTTTACTTACTTGTAAGCTATTTAATTGTTCATTCATGTATAGTAAGATATCTATCCAGTTTTATGACTTATATTAATTCAAGAATATTTCTAACTATAACCAGTAGAGATGATCACCACCCTTTTGTGTTACTAATAATTTTATTTGATATCACGTGATCACAAAACAAGCAATCAAAATGCACGTATATACTATTACTAAATTCTTTTTATTAATAAGTAAAAGACATCACTATTACATATGTAAACACCACCAATTTATACAAACACTTATTAACAATAGCAATCGTTCACTTCAGCTATTGCCTCCGCTTCGCTCTTTTTTTCTAAACCCTCAGTCTAAAATAATTAAACCCTAACTCTAACCCTAACCTTAAACTCAAAATACAACTTAGAAAACTCAATACTTATAACGAACGTATTCCAGTAACTTATCTGAATGACAACCGTTACTTAAAAGGAAGAGTTAGTTAGTACTTCTAGAACAAAGCACTGAAAAAAAACAAATAATTAGCTCCAAAGTCCAATTCGACGTACTGTACAACAGCGCAATAAATCACCAACATGACGTTAAGCGACAAATATTCGGCACTAGCACTGAATATATTCCGGTAACCTATTTGAACGACACTCGTCACCTGAAAAGAAGACACTAAAAAAATTTCCAATTTGGCGTATCAATGGAGAATGTATTCAGTAACCTATATGAACAACACCTGTCACCTAAAAAGAAAGAGTTAGCTAGTACTTCTAGAATACACAAACAAGAAAAAAATGAATACTAAGCTCCAAAGTCTAATTCGACGTAATATAGCGCAGTAAATCACCAGCACAATGCTAAAACAATGAACACAATGTCAAATACAATATGACAAATATTTTGCACCAATGAAACGTATTCTGGTAACCTATCTGAATGCCACCTGTTGTTATTTGAGAAGATGTAGTTAGTACAGCGAAAACACAGTACTGAAAACAAAAAAAGCAGAAAATAAAAAATAATACTTAGCTCAAAGTCCAATTTGACGTACCAACAGCGCAGTAAATCGCACTGGCACTACGAGCGCAACCAAACAAAAAATACGCATCACCAATGATAAACGTATTCCGGTAACCTATCCTGAATGACACACAATACCTGAAAAGAAAATGAAAAGAAGAGCTAGTTAGTACTGCGAAAACACAACTGAAAACAAGAAATGAATACTTATCTGACTCCAAGACGATCGGTGACAAACGGAAACACCAGAGACGAATAACGATTCCAGGTATAATGACAAGAAAAAGTAAAAGTAGATCAAATTAGATAAAAAAGTTTATTTATCTAATTTATCGATACATGTGATCTTACCATGTAACGTGGTGATCATCACCATGGGTGATTTTAATTATAATTCTTAATTCAATAATTCCAATAGTTTGTCAATTTCTTTATCTAGAACTTTAATAATAGTCTTATTTGTGCTAGTTTTAATTAGTAAAATGTAGAGAATTATGGAAATTTGTATAATTTTATTAAGAATTTAATATTTTGTGCATGTGCACTATAGTGCACCTCATTTGATTTGGTGTAATATGAAATTAAAATAACCAAAATAATCTGTTTTTTTGTTAGTTAGAGTTAGAGTGAAGTTAAAATAGTATGTAAGAGTAGTTTCATAAGCAAAATTATGATCCACAAGTATTTTTTAAAAGATCGCTATTTTTTCTTGATTTCATATTACACCTGATCCTATGATCTGATTGGTTTATCAGATGGGTGCATTACAACATATATGTGCTAAATTATATAAACCTTTTATTAATGAATTTATACAAATTTTATGATTCTCTAAATTTTACTAATTGAAACTAACTTTTTGCTCCAAATAAACTTGTTTTGCACAAATAAATACATTATATTAGTATATTTTATTTATTTTTTTTTAAAATTTGTGTAAATATGCTTAAATTTAAATTTTTAATAAAAATTTTCAAATTTAAGTATTTTTTTCAAATTTTAAAAGAAGTAAAATAAATTATGCCAATTTGATGTATTTTTTGATACTAAACAAGTTTATTTAGTAAAAAGTTATAATCAATTAATAAAATTTAGAAAATCATAGAAATTTGTATAATTGTATTATATATATTTTTATAACAATCACTATTTGGACACTAGATGTATTGACATTTAGTTACACAAAACAAATATAAAAGCTAATCAAAATATTGAATTAAATGCATTTTGTAGATCATATGCAGATTATTTTTTGTACAACAAAAATAAAGCAAAAACCAAAACTTAATTATATCTTAAAATTTTGTCTATAAAATCATCTTTGGAGTTCTAATAAAAAAAATTTCTTATGAAATTTTGGTATAAAATGGGCCCTTATCCCATTCCAGACCTTAATCCTAACCCTAATATTAGTAAAAATTTTATTTATTTTTTTGTTTATTTAATAAAAATTATCTTGATTTATATATTATACAAAACCTGTATTTTAAATATTTAGTATCAAATTAGTTTTTCTATTTTATTCTCTAAATTTTACTAATTGATTCTAACTATTAGCTCTAAGTAAACTTGTTTAGCTTCAAAAAATACATTATATTGATATATTTTATTTTATTCTTTTTAAAATTTGTGCCAAAGATGCTTAATTTGAATTTTTGATAAAAATTTTCAAAATTAAGCATCCTTTTTTCAATTATTAAAAAAAGTAAAATAAATATACTAACTTGATGTATTTTTTGGTGCTAAGCATATTTACTTAGTGCAAGAAGTTATGATCAATTAGTAAAATAAAATAAGATTTTTAATAATTTTATTAATAAAATTATACAAAATATTATAATTCTCTAAATTTTACTAATTAATTTATACTTTTTACTTTAAGTAAACTTGTTCAGTATTCAAAAATACATATATGTGTATTCAAATTCAAACTAGCTTGCAAACTTTGGACTAGCCTAGAACAAACTTATAATTGAGTTTGAGTTTAATATGAAGTTTGAAATAATAAATTTAGAGCTTGAGTCTAGTTTGAACCAAACCAAACCCAGTCCCAAATCTAGAAGTACTAATTATAATCACAAAATTTGACTAAATATAAATTATAACATCTGATTGGCCAATATTTATATTAATTATTTAAATTTTTTATTAAAAATTCTTAAAGATTTAACAGCAAATAACTTTTGATTAGTGGTCTAATTTGGATAAAACAATTACCAAAATGTTTATCTCAATGCAATGATTCCAATAAATCTGGATTGTTAAAATTCAATTACAAGTTTCTATAATCATTAAGAATTTGTGTTACTTTACATGTATAAGAATTAATTCAATTTAATATCTAAGTAAAAAATCATGTATGATTTGAGCATTTTGTAACTAAATTTGGGCAATTTTAGACTCTTTAGAATTATTTTATTAAGTTAAACACTTTTGTAGTTATTTTATTCAAATTGGGCCTACTGGATCAAAAGTTATTCACTATTAAATATTTAAATTTTTTAATAGTATTTCAAATGACGATTGCTATTTGTACACCAGATGTATGTATACACATATATTGATATCTCAAAATTCTGATTATATAATAGCTTTTGGGGTTTTAACAAAAAATATTCCTTGCAAAATTTTAGTATAAACTATAACCTTTTCTAACTCTAAAGCCACTCTTACCCTAACTTTAAGCTATAATAACTTTTTATTTATACTTTATATTACACAAATTCATAAATCAATAAAATTAGTATGTGTGTATATACACCTAGTGTAAATTAAGAAATTTTCATTTCAAATATGCACAAATATGTTACTTATTTGCCTTTAGCTATGTAACCTTAACAAGAATTTTATTTATAGTTACACCTCTATATAATCACCAAAATAGAGCATGCTTGTAATTATAGAGAGATCTAACTATATACACAGTATAAACTACAATACTGTATATTGCCGAAAATAAGTTACTTTCCAAAATAAGCTACTCTAATTTTTTTGAAAATTTTAAAAAATCTGTTAGCAGCTGCTATATATAAAAGTCTTAATTTAACTAAGTAAATCTCAAAAGTATTATTAAGTAAAGTTGTACAAAATATCAAAATATATTTATAGTAAAATTTGGTAATATTTAAATAACTTTCTATTAGTACGATTTTTAATTTTCAAAAAAATTTAACAATTTGAAAATAAGCAACCTCTTATTTTTTTGTATAACTTTTTGGCCATAAAAGATAGTATATTTTTAGCAATATGCAGAGTGCAGAGTTATATTTGCATTTGTTACAATCTTACTATAGTTATTTTAATTGATGATCTGTCAGTTATCTAGTGCAAAATTATAGTATAACATCGGGGAAGTTTTTATAGTGCAGACCTGCGCAGATTTTTAAAAAAAACAATTATCAAAAATTAATGCAGATCTGCGACCCTGTCAACGATCATTGAAGAATTTTTTTTTATTTTCTGCGCAGATTTAATTTTTTGTGCAGATCTTTAACAATTAACAATTCAATCATTTGCGCAGATTGTAAAAAATAACCAAAAAGCAAATAATAATAAATTACTATATGCTTGCCTATATATTAAATGCTAGCTAAATTTTTATATAATAAAAGAATAAATACATTTGAATATTCATATACTGTATTATTAATATGTAATTTATTACAAATACATAATATTGATCAATTATAAATTTCAGAAAATAATAAAAAATAATATATTTTTATTAAAAAAAAACTACAAACTATATACAAAAGACACCACAAAAATGCTTTAGAAACACCACACAAACACCATATAAATGCCATAGAGACATCAACTTTTTATCTAATCATCTAACATAATCTAACCTCTTTAACTTTCCTATCCACTGAATCCCACAACGTACGAACAAAACGATAAAAAAAGCGCCAAACATAGTATCACAAACTCAGCACCAATGATGAACATATCCAGTAATGCACCAAAAAAGCAGACTTGATGCAACGGTCACGACAGCCTATTCCAAACCTGAAAAGAATTAGTACTGCACGAATACAATGATAAAGCAAAAAAAAAAATAGAAACTGATACTTCACTGTACATTTGAGAAACTCAAATGCCCAAGTAATGCGCTAACAACGAAAGTGTCGACACTAACATGCTAGCAACAAAAGAATACTGAATAGCACTGACGACAAAGCTCCAGATAATGCGCTGACAGTAAATGACCAACACCAACGATGAAGAAAACTCCAGGAAATGCAAATAGATAAAACTAATGACAAGTATATAAGCCTGAATATAAACGTTAGTACTAATTTAAAAAAAAACAACGCAGAAATGAAGAAACAAAAAAAAATGTAAGACCCACCCTTCCAAACTTCTATAAACTTATGATCTCGTCCAGTTTAATATTCTGAATGGCAATAAAATCTTACAGATCTCTAATATTCTAACAAAAAAAAGGTCAAGTTAAAAAGATAAATTAATAAATAAAAACCAAACAAAAAAAATATACTTAATCATGAAAAAAAAGTGATCTTACAGACAGAAAAGCCAGGAAAGAATATCTTGTCCAGTCCAATATTTTGAAGGGTGGTAAGATCTTTAGCGTTCTGTTATAGAACAACTTTCTTGTTCTATTTCCAGAACATTCTAAAGCACAACAATTGTAAACCAAATAAAGGTAAAAATACAAGACACAATTGCGCAACAGGAGTTTTATTAGTTTTATTAGTTTTATTAGTTTTATTAGTTTTATTAGTTTT
>QKWP01001887.1:15121-49980 GCA_003550325.1 Gigaspora rosea
AGAATAGAGTTAGTAGGACAACTATATTTGATCCAATTGTATGACCAAATGTCTATTTTTCTAAGTGCTAGCCCAAGAGGTGGACAAGTATTTGTATTGTTTTCATGTAATTGGTCTGGTAGACCACATATACAATTATAGGTATATAGAGCTTTGTTGAGTGAGAATGTGCGTGTGGACCAAATATATTTATATCTTTTAAATTATTTAAAATTAGAATAAAAGTTTTCTAATATTTTTTATTAATACTTTTAGATAGGTTTAAATACTTTATAAAAAAAGCGAGGAAAATAATAAATAGCTGAATGACAAAATAGAGAGTAGTCCAAAAATCCAGGTTGTACAGAAGATAGGTATAAAAAGCTCTGGTAGGTTTAGGTCACAGATAGTTAAGAATATTTGAGTCTGTAATACTTAAAAATATAGTATAACATTGTATCACATAATATATACAAACATATACTTAATAAAAAAGTCTTTAAAGCACGATTTCACTTTAAAAAAAAAAAACAAAAAAAGGTTTAAATGCTTGTTTCTTGTATTTTTGATAGGTTTCACTATTTTTTATTTCTGTTTTGTTAGCTAATTCATAAAGAACAAATTTTATAATTACATCTAGTTTTAAACAATCTTTTATTTAGTTAGATTATTAGTAAATTACTATTTTTTTTAGTATGGATGGGCATATAGAATTACTATAATTATAATATATAAAACCCAACTATTTTTGATTTATTTAAACTCAATAACTATTTATAAATTTATATGATAATTTTTTGATAATTCTATATATCCATTTATACTAAAGATCAACCAATTATTATAATTTTATTTTATTTATATCAGCTGATTTACAAAGTTTTGGAGTAACTTTTGATCTACTAATCCATTTTGAATGATTTTACTACCAAAATGTTCATCTCAATAAGACGATTCCAACGAGCTAAAAATCGCTAAAATCGAATTACAGTATCTCAAGATAGTTAAGATTTTGCATTATTTTATTATTAATTTTTAAATTATTATCAGTTATATAAACTTTGGTATTAAATAACTTTTGATTTACTGGTTCATTTGAAATGATTTTACCATCAAAATGTTCGTCTCAGTGAAATGATTCTAATGAACTCAAAATCATTGAAATCGAATTACAGGATTCCAAGATTGTTAATGGTTAGTGATTTGGCCAATCAAAAAGCAATAGGTTTTTATATATAGGGGTGTCAGTAAAAACCAGACAAATTGTTTATAAGTAAATTTTTTTTAGACTTTAAATTAAAATATCTCAACAACTATTAAACCAAACATGATAAAAATTTTTTTATTTTAATTCTATTTAGTTATAGAATTAAAATAAAAAAAATTTATCAAGTTTGGTTTAATAGTTGTTGAGATATTTTAATTTTAAGTTTTAAAAAAACTTACTAAAAACAATTTGCCTGGTTTCTACTAACACCCCCATATATAAAAACCTATTGCTTTTTGATTGGCCAAATCACTAATCATTAATGATTTTGGGATCCTGTAATCCGATTTCAATAATTTTGAGCTCATTAGAATCGTCTCACTAAGACGAACATTTTGATAGTAAAATCATTCCAAATGGACCAGTAGATCAAAAGTTATTTGATACCAAAGTTTTATATAATAATTTAAAAATTAATAATAAAATAATGCAAAATCTTAATGATCTTGAGATCCTGTGATTCGATTTTAATAATTTTGGGCTCGTTGGAATTGTCTCATTGAGACAAACATTTTGGTAGTAAAATTATCCAAAATAGATCAGTAGATCAAAAGTTACTCCAAAACTTTGTAAATCGGCCGATATGTTTTTATTAATTTATTTACAATTTTATTGGCTAATTTAAGTGAGATAGTTATATAATTTTTTAAAATTGGTATATACAGTATTTAATATTCAATAAATATTTAGTGAATATTTGAATATTTATTCAAAATTTTTGAATAAGTCAGACCTCTAAATGTGATAACGCTGACCCAGCTTAGAGAAGCTATAGCTAAGCCAAGCTATTTTATGAATAGCAATTTTATTTATTACAATAGATTTTTAAATCCAAATTAAACTGAACTCTGTTTTAAATCAATGAGAAATAGTTTTAACCTGTTTTTTTTTGTTCCTAGAGCTATTTTTGAACTATGCCATTTTTAGCTGAATTTTTTTTAGTGAGCAGAGTTAAGCTATAACTATAACATGTATTGTAACAAATTCTTTCAACAGTTTTAATTTCAATAGAGTTAAAACCAAAATCCACCAGAATTATAACTCTGGTAGTCAACCTATCAGAATTTCAAACCCTAATAGACTTTATTTTCGGTGTATAGCTCTAAAGCAGCTCTTTTAATATGGTACCTCTTATTTCGTAAACAGTCATTTCACACACCATTTACAAATAATTTGCAGAAATGATTATTTTACAAATGATTAAATTCACAGATAAGTTCATTTCATAGGCAGTTTATTTTATCAACAGCCAGTTTACAGACAAAGTAATTCTAGTCATTGTCATTAGATCAACCAATTTTGTTGTAAAAATATATAACAATTTGGTAGTGTAACATTTGCAAAGTGTGTTATGCAGAATATAAAGTATTCTGCATTGAAAAACAATTAAGCATCTGAAGAAATTGTAAATGAGGTGGAATAAACTGTATGTGTTGTCAAGTGACTAAATATTACCATATTTTCCTGAAAATAAGCTACCTATTAAAACATAGGGGTAGCTTAAAATTTTTTGAAAAATTGAAAAACGTACTAATAAAAAGTTGCTCAAATGGCGTAAAATTTTATTATAGGTGTATTTTGATGCCCTGAACACGTTTACTTAATGGGCACTTTTAGATTTATTTAGTAAAATTTAGACTTTTATATGTAGCAACTGCTAACGGGGTTTTTAAGATTTTTGAAAAAAATCAGGGGTAGCTTACTTTCGGTAGTAGCTTATTTTGGGGAAAATACGGTATATTAACGTTATAAACTTGAATATAAATATTAAAATATTATACTGTGCAATTTATGGAATCACCAAAATAAAGATTACATTAATTTACAAATCAGATTATTGTTAATTTAATATCTGTTGTTGATTTATAAATACTAAATATTCGGTTGTGAGTTGAATCAAATTATGAGCTAATTTTAGAATAACAGTTAAGTAAATGGTAGTATACGGTATACTAAGAAATTATTTACGAAAAATAAAAATCTTGACTGGCCCAACGAGCTCAGCCTTGTATTCGACGAATGTTTGAAAAATTTATTATTTGATATATATGGGGTCTTTGCCTTGAAAATGACCTTACAGGACTATGTAGATCTTATGGATAAAAATTAAAGTTTCTAGCCACCCGGTAATCCAATTCAAATAAACCTTTTTTTATTTTGTAAAACTCACTAAGCTCTACAAAATAAAAAAAAGTTTATTTGAATTGGATTACTGGATAGCTAGAAATTTTAATTTTTATTCATAAAATCTACATAGTCCCATAAGGTCATTTTCAAGGCAAAGACCCCATATTATCATTTTAATATTCAGATCTAATTTATTACATATAGAACTAATACTGGTTCATAAGAACAGTATAAAAGGTTTCGGTTTCGGACTTTAGGCTTTTTAGATAATTAGACGATACGACAAAACCAACACAAAACCTTATGGTTATATACTATACATAAATTCTCAAATTTTTAAAGTTGAAAAAAAAACTAGACATTAGACTTTATGATTTATCGAAATTAATCAAGAACAATTCTGAATAATGACATAAAATAAAAGGGATATTTTGATAAAATAATTATGAAAGTTTTTTAATATAAATGTAAAATAATAATACGTATGACGAGTTGTTGTGGGATAACTAAATTGAAGAATTTGAGATATCTCGTGATCCAGCATTTCGTTAAGATGTCATCTCGTTAAGATGAATAGAATAGTGCAACAAATCATCAATTAGGTCTAGAGTCTGATTTTCTTTTAGCAGCATTTATCTCATTCACTAGTTATAAAAAAAAAATAGTTACACGTAAATTATTAAAACTATAATGGTTGTAACAAAACGTAAAACGAAAATCCCAATGTTTCGGTTTCTTCTGCACCTCTAATTCAGAGCAAAAAATCAAACTATTAATAATGATTAACTAAAAATAATTAGACGGGTTTAGACAGATAGATTGGGTAAATTGATGACCCAGTGTTTCGGTTTCTCTTGCACCTCCTGCACCTCTAATTCGGAAAAATCAATGAGCAGATAGATTGGGTAAATTGATGATCATCAAGGTGCGTATGCACAAATATATTAAGCAACTAAAAAAAGTTTACGCCCAATTCTGAGTAAATGCATTGATGAAACAGGAATCAGTCAATCAATAAATTATTTTAGTGACAAAAATAACATTTAAATTGACATTACATTTTTATCTTAAATCAAGAAAAAAAAAAAACAGCAATGACGGAAACTAATGTAATCCAAGCTTCAAATAACCATAAACCTATCTGGTATGAACCATTTTTGGATCGTGGTATCATTCCCGATTTTATTATGCGTCTTGGTGTGAGAAATTTACTACAAGTTAGATTGAAAGAAATTAATTTTGGCGATATACAAAAGAATCAACAAAGAAAATCAATTTACGTTAATCAATTAAAAGAAAGACCTATCGCTGAGCACACAAATAAAGCTAACGAACAACATTATGAAGTATGTAATCTTTTCTTTATGAGATTGAAGCATAAATAACATTGACATTTTATCTGTTATTTTATTAAAGGTCTCTACAGAATTTATGCAAACATGCTTGGGTCAACGAATGAAATATTCATGTTGTCTCTTTCCAAATGGTAATTATCATGAAAATGCTAACCATTTTAGCGTCACCAACTTAAAAATTTTCGCCATCTCGTTAAATCAATTTCAAGATCAGGTGTTACATAAAATTAAAGCAAAAATATATCTAAACCCTAGATTGGTGATGTTAAAAAGTTTTAAGAATGATTACTTTACTTCATGAATGTTTGTAACACATGACCCACTTTTTTAAATGATAAATAGGAAATGAAACATTAGACGAAGCTGAAGAATGTATGTTAGAATCTTATTGTGTTAAAGCTCGCTTACAAGATGGAATGAATATTTTGGACTTAGGTTGTGGTTGGGGTAGTTTATGTTTATATTTGTGTGAGGTATATTTAATTTAAATTTTGTATTCGCATATTCGTAAGGTACTTTATATTCTAATTTTATTTTTCTTTTTTTATGTAAAAGAAATATCCAAATGCCAAAATTACTGCTTTATCAAATTCTAGTACTCAACGTGAATACATTAATGGTATTGCTCAACAAAAAGGGTTTAAAAACTTAAATGTCATTACTGCAGATGTAAAAGAATTTGATTTTGAAGATGAATCAAAGTAAATTTATTCTTTTTTTTTTGCTCTAATGCTTAAACATTTTAATTTTACTTAACATTCTTCAACATTTTGTAGATTTGATCGTATATTATCCATTGAAATGTTTGAACACATGAAAAATTACGAATTTTTATTCTCAAAAATTTCAAATTGGTTAAAACCTCAAGGGTTATTATTTGTTCATATTTTTTGTCATCGCGAGCAACCTTACGATTTTGTTATTGACGATGGTTGGATGGCAAAATATTTTTTTACTGGTACGTAATTAATGTCGGGGATGATGATGCTGAAATCGGATTCACGTGATCACGCTATGATCTTCTGCATCTAATTAATCATTATAGAACTCTAAAAATTTCGCCGTTAATGTTAGTGTTAGGGTTTGGGTGTAGCCGGATTTTAATTACCCGTGGGATTTACGTGTAATATACGTAAAATCATACCCAAACCCTAACAGCAAATTTGTTTATTCGGAAGATCATCATACGATCACGTGAATTTCGATTTTCACCGACAATTACAGTCTCTGTACATAATAAATATATTAAGCAGTCTTTTTTCTTATTAATTTATATTCCTAATTTCACTTATTATTTTTATATAGGTGGAACGATGCCATCAGCAGATTTATTTTCTTACTTTCAAACAAATTTACGCGTTGTTGATCAATGGACTATTAATGGTATTCATTACAGTAAAACTTCTGAAGCATGGTTAAAAATGATGGATAAGAACAAAATTCAAGCAATAAACCATTTAAAAACAACTTATGGTACGTTTCATTACAGAATTCGATTAAAATTCGATTTCTCAAAACTTTAACTTACATGTTTTATAATAATAAAATAGGTGAAGATGCCGTTACTTGGTTTCACCGATGGCGTACCTTTTATATAGCTGTTGCTGAATTATTTAAATATAATAATGGTAATGAATGGTGTGTTACTCATTACTTGTTTGAAAAAAAAGGCCAATAGATTTTTTGTGAATAATTATGTTCATAAATAATTTCTTTTAAATAAAATATAATAACGACAGAGCTTGCTTTAACTTTGACATAATAAATACAGTATTTAATAGATTCTGATAATTAATGATCAGTCATTGATAAGCTTTAGGAACGCGTTCATATTTACATTCCCGATCTTTAATACGGAAAACTTTTTTATTTACATCCCTTAAAAGGAAAGTAAGTATTCTTACTTCCTCCTCCCCTATAGCAAATATGATAGAAATATTAGTCTAAACTCATATATGAGACAAGGTCCTCGAGCATTCCCAGGGATACATCCACATGCTCTTGATATTTTATACGATATAGAATTTATTATCTTACTTTATAATGATCAAAAAAATCACAAAATCCCAAATGACTAATTTAGTATTAGAGAAAGATGTAATTACATTCTCTAAAGAAATAAATAATAATTCAAAATGCAAAAATTTTTTCGTTGTACTAGTTTTGGCACATTTATTTTGCACTTTGCTCAAGGGCGGTCTCGAATCAAGTTTTTCCGCTATACACTTACACTTCGGCCTCTACTCTAGAAGATTGTTAAGTTTTATTTTACAATCTTACTCTGCTACTGGTAATTTCATCAATCCTTAAAAACATACGAATCTCAATGAATTTGTGTGATTGGCTAACTTACATACATAAATTCAAGTATGAGCATTTGCCAATCAATAGTTCAAATAAATTTTTTATACTGAGTATAATGAAAAATGGTTTACGTAATTCAATGGAAACTCAAGGTTCATAAGTCAAAATGTTAAAAGAACATTTTGAAACTAGACAATGGAAAGAATATATATTAAATGCATATGGTATGCCTGGTGTTTGTCAAAATACTGATAAAAAAATTGTTGCTAAAACAGTTGAACAACTTTTGGATGAACTATTAGAGAGACTAGAAAAGCCAATGCATTGGTATATAGGGCGGTCTCACAACTTTAATATTAATTGAGGTTTTTTTAATCACAGTATTTCAAATTTTAATATCATTAATTATTTTTTTGCAATGATTTTTTGTTTAATTTACATCTACCAAATTATTAGATATATTACTATATATATTTTTTTTATAGATAATTATATTTCCTCGTAAAAAATTTTTTTCGGATTTGATTTCATTTTCGTATTTTGGAACAGAATGCGCTTTATTTTGAATAAAAAATTCATCAAATCTTATGGTAATGCTAATGTTAAACAGTTAATTATTGAATTAAGAACTTGTTCTCACCTTTTATTTAATACAATTATGAGTCTAAACTAATTTTGTATCATGTATAAAACTTTTTTTGCTGTGAATGATGCTCAATTTAAATAATTATAGATTGTTAATAGAGAACGATTCCAGAAAGATTAACAAAGTCGAATCAAATAATTAGAATTCCTAACCAATCTAATATTTATCTTTAATCGACCAGTTAAAAATCAAACTGATAAATTCAATTATATGCATCCTCTTTATATTTTTTGACACAGGTTCACCGAATCAGTTTTTAGTTAATTTGACTCAATTCTACTCCACATAAACCTAATCAGACTATATTGATCCGCTTGACCTAATTCCGATCTTGGTTATTAAACCCGAATCAGGTTCGAGTGAATTCGATTCTAAACTAATTATGGCCTACTTAAACACTATAAAGATTTTAATTAATAGTTCTATGAATTTTAACAATCAAGACTGAGAACTATATTTAATGCAAAAACACAACTGCCTAAATCAAGATTTATTTACATAATAGATGTAATTACTTTTTACGTCCTAACGATATTTTTAACGTTGCCCTAATTCTAATTACTTTTTAATCGAAAATGTAAAGATCAAAACTAAATCATAATTACAGTACAATTCTAAAACAGGGACAATCAAAAAATATTTCAACTGTTTGATTCACATTAACATCTTTCTAAAATATGACAACGGGATAAATTGAAGACGAAAAGACACAAACAAATTATAGTTTTAGACTGTTAAAGCTTATATTTTAACTTTCATATTTACAAAGAATTTTATTAAACTTATTAAAATATAATTAAAATAATTGAATAGTTCTTCACTAATTTGAAAATACCAGATATTTAACTTCGACTTTTTTTTCTTTGTGCGATATTTCTTATCTAATATCTGCGCCAATCCTTCTTTATTTTTTAGCACTGTCTTGTAAATTTTTAAATTTTTATAGTTTTTTTAGGTGTATTGTGACAGTCGGGTATAATAATTTCCTGAGGATTTCGTCCATTTTTCCATCTACTTAGATTATCATCATTGAGAAAGCACTTTAAACTACTTCTATTGATTTCATAATCTCCAACTACAAAAAAAAAAAAAAAAGAAAAAAAAAAAAAAAAAAAAAAAAAAAAAAAAAAAAAAAAAAAAAAAAAAAAAAAAAAAAAAAAAAAAAAAAATCAGTAAAACGGATCTAACCTTAGCGTAAATAATAGAAATCAAAGCATCCAACAGTCTATTAAATTAAGTGACGTCTCTTCCTTTGTTATAACCCACTTGGGCAGTCTGTTGGAGTTGTCATCGTCAAATACTAAATCATCTTATCTTGTTAATGGTGTTGATGATCGAGTATAGTTTTAATTAAAACCGCACCTTTAAGAATGAATATGTATTAGAATTAAATAAACTTGCTTAAAAGAATATCATTGATACAAACCCTGGTACCCTAATTTTGCGAAGCTTTTCTTTGCAAAAATTCATTTTGTGGGAGAGACAGTTTGGCGAAGGCTACTTGTTTCTTTGTAATTTGCAGCATACCTAGTGTCTACTATACAACTCTCCGCAAAGTATAACGGTACTACTTTGATGTCACAAACGTTGTCTTTTTCTTTTATACAAAGCTTAATGTCAAAGTATAACGGTGTAGTACCATAAGATTCACCAGTATCAATTTCAAAATCATATTTTGTAGAATCTTTTATGCCATATAATGAATAAATAATTCGTTGACAAAGCAGACGAAAAACATCACTACCTTTCAAAATAGAAGCTAATTGTTGCACAGATAAATATCTACTTTTAGGAAAGCCACATTCCCATTAATTTAGTACCTTTTTGCCGTCCCACTTGGAACCACCTTCCGAGGCAGCCCAGTCAGTTATTGTCGATCCAAATTCACGCAGGTACCCATCGCCTTTCTTTTCGACGATTTTTCTTTGCATTTTACTTAAGTTACTTAATTCTCGGTTCTATCTGAGCTGGCTCCAAATTAAAAAAAAACAAAACAAGAAGCCTTGGATTTTTTTATCGCCTCTGAATTGTTGTTTTAAGAAAAAAAAACAAATAAAATAAAATAATAAAAATTAAAAAAAAAATGATGAATACAGTATATATATTTAATGTTACCTACCCCACACAAAAATGGAGAAGGCTATATTGATGGACCTCCACACATTTACTCTAAACCAGCTTTCTGGTAGATTATTATTATAGTGAGGGGGTTCCTTTTTCCTGGGCCATTAGGAGGTATTCTTCTTTCGCTTCATCTCTGCTTTCCTCCAATTTTTTAAGAGGATTCGGTTTCATTTTTAGCAAACGAACCCTGTATATTCATTGACTTATTAGTCAAATAATAACAAAATAAGAATATTTTGTCCAATACATACTATAACGGTTGAATTGGGAAAGCGGTAAAACAAGATGGACAATAGTGCCAATTTAAAGCCCCAACCGATTACGGGTAGAAGTGAATAAAGCGATTGTAAAAGGAGAGTTTATTATGACAGAGGGTTAATACTGTAGAACGAAAAGATACTGTGTTATAAAGGTGATACGGGATGATAGGATAGTGCTGATAATGATTGATATCAATGTGGTTGATAAATATATAATTAAAAGTATCGGTGATTTGGTTGATGATTAGGTGTAATCGGGGTAATCACGACACTGGGATTTATACGAAGTTCAAAGGTAACTGGAATCATGTGAGCAATTTAAAAGAATTAACAATAATCCAATACGAAAGTTACAAGTCAATTTCAGTCCATCGAATTGAGTCTCACAAGGTTTATTAGGGTTAAAGTCGAATTCAAAAGAGAAGGGCTTTATTTTTATTATTATCTTGCATTTTAAATTGAACGTCAAACTTATTTTAGCTTTATTGAGATTCGAAGGCCTTATATACATGTTATTTTCCCAGAGCGTTTACGCTTTATTTTGAGCGTATTCGCCTCAATTTGAGCGTATACGCGTATACGCTTTAATTTGAGCGTATACGCTCGTGGAGCAAAATTAACAAACCTGTGTAATCGCGTAGACGCGATATTTTGGGTGTATACGTTCTTGCATGGATTAAGCCACCAAATGCCCAAGCCCCATCACGTCATTTGCATATCTGATTTAAAAATACTAACCCAAATAATTATATTAATAATTTTGAATAATTTAATTAATTTTTTTTGACGATTGAATTAATTTTGACGGTTGAATTAATTTTAACATCTAAATTAATTTCGACAGTTGAAATAATTTTAATAATTAATTTCACAAATTAATTTCAACCGTTCAACTACCAAAAATACGGTTTCAACGGTTGAAATATAGTAAACCTGTATTTTAATTTCACCCCATCTAATGCCCAATATTACACGTGTATTTGTTTTTAAAAAATTATATCAATTTAAATTTTAAAAATTTTAGCTATATATAAAAAAAAAACATAACAAATTTTAAATTTATTAACAAATTTCTAAATTTTATTAATAAAATTTAAGATTGTATAAAGTTTTTTTTTTTGCATTTTATTAGACAAATATAAAATTTTGGCGCCTATATACGTACAAAATATTTGTAAATATTTTTGAATTCAATAGCAAATTATATAAGTTACTCTTATTTTTTTAAAAATTCTTAGAAAATCGCTAGCAGTTGCATTAGTTTTTTGTATATATGGCTAAAAAAAATTATAGATTAAAATTTAAGTACTACAGTATTTTGCATATTATAGTTGTAAAATATTATAAATCAATTGGGTTAAAGATTTTAAATCATTAAAGTTGCTAAAAAGCTGTATTTTTAATTAACCAATTACACTACAAAAACACTTTTTTTAGCATAAAAGTCAAGACCTAAATTCGTCAACATTAACTATTATGCATCAAAAAAAAACGCAATCTTTTAAACACACCGCCACTAAAACCAAATCAGGCAATACCCACGCCACTCAATATTACAGTAAATACTATCGCTTTTTATATATAAATTAAAATAGGATCCAAAAATTGATGCTCGCTATAAAAGAAAGCGAGCATCGTATCGGTTAATAAGGCTGTCGGCAGGTGCAATCTCGGATGGTACCTCATTGATTACCCCATGCCCCACCGATAAGGACGGCAGGGAAATATAAATTTTGTAGGCTGGAAAATATTTATATGATTATACGTATTATGGGATTTTTTTGGTCAAGTCATATGACTTATTATAAAACTAAGTGTAATTTTGCTTTTTTAATAGTTTTTTTTTAATTAATATATAGTCGAATCAAAATGTACCAAATAAAAAATCGGCTTACTAATGTACTGTTTTCACTATTAATACTATAATTTTAGTATTTGAAAAATTTTAAAAAATTAGAATTGCAGATCATATTAACGCATTTCACTTATTTAGTATTTCTTTCGCTTCTCATTCGATAACATTATATATTATCTGAACTCGACATACTATCATTATTAAATGATATACAGATTTCCCTCGTCTCTTGCGCAATAATTAGTCCCTCGAAAGGCAAACCCTCCGTAAATCAATGGTGACTCATTAATGCTTAAAAAAATAAAATAAAAATCGTTAATCGTTTATTCAACAAATTCGTAAGTATGATCCGGAACTCCACATTTGGTAGTTACACGTGCAATCACATCATATGCATCATCTATATAAATGTCGGTTTTTTTTTTTTTTCGTGTAGTAACGGCAATATTCATAAATCATTTATTAAGAATGTCGACACCAAATGTTTGGAATTTTGGACCGGGCCCTGCAAAAATCCCAACCTCAGTATTACAACGAGCTCAGGACGAGCTTTTAAATTATAACAACACTGGAATGTCGGTTATGGAACTTTCGCACCGCTCCAAAGAATACGAAAATCTTAATAATAAAGCTCAACGTGATTTACGTACCTTACTCAACATTCCTAATAATTATAAAATTTTATTCATGCAAGGTGGTGGTCATACTCAATTTTCAGCTATAGTTTATAACTTATTATCTGCAAAAAGACACCAATTAGGTGAAGACTTTAAGGAAGAATTCAATCCTCCACTGGATTATTTAATCACAGGCTCATGGTCATCAAAAGCAGCAGAAGAAGCCAAGAAATTATATAATAATGTTAACATAGTTTTTGATGTTAAAAAACTTAAAGGGTCATATGGATCAATTCCACCAAAAGAAGAATGGAAACTTAGTGGTTCAAAAGCAGCATACGTTTATTATTGTGATAACGAAACAGTTAACGGAGTAGAATTTAATCATATACCAGAAATTGATCCTTCGGTACCATTAGTTTGTGATATGTCTTCAAACATACTCTCACGTCGTTTTGATGTATCAAAGTTTGGCATTATTTACGCAGGGGCACAAAAGAATATTGGAGCGGCTGGTTTAACCGTTGTTATAGTTCGTGAAGATTTATTAATAAGATCTAATAACAAAAATTCTGATATTCCCGCAATTCCCTCTATGTTAGATTACAAAATAATGGCAGATCATAATTCGCTTTATAACACTCCACCAATGTTCTCAATATATATTTCAGGTTTAGTATTTGAATGGTTACTAGGATTAGGAGGGATCGAGGCGATCGAAAAGACTAATTCAACTAAGGCTGAAAGACTTTATGAAGTAATTGATAATTCGAAAATTTATAAATCACCCGTTGAAAAAAGTGTAAGATCAAGGATGAATGTACCTTTTAGAATTAAACAGGAAGAATTAGAGAGCGAGTTCTTGAAAGGATCTATTGAATTAGGAATGTTACAATTAAAAGGACATAGAAGTGTCGGAGGGATTAGAGCTAGTATTTACAACGCTATGACTTTGGAGGGTGTTGATTTTTTAATAGAATATATGAAGGAATTTGAGAGGAAACATTGCCAATAAAAATTTGGGCACACTTTTCTTCAATTTGATTTTTTTTTTTGTTAAGCAATCTTTAAAAATCATATTTATGAAAAAAATAATAAAATTATAAATTTTTTTTCACGATTTCCCATAAATTAAGCCAAAATTGACAATGCAATTGTAAAATAAATTACTGACTCAACAATCATATGTTTAAGACTTCTGGGCTGAAGCGCCTTCACACGGAGGTGGAATAGGAGAATTTGGATCTATAGGTGCATGTACAACGGTTCCAACTTTATAATATGAATGATGGTCACGATAAAAAGAAGCCCAATTTTCAATATCCTACAAAAATTTAAAATTTAAAAATTTAAATAATAAATTTTAAATGAAAAAAAAAAAAAAAAAATCTTTTTAGTACTGTACCTTGACTTGTTCAGGTGTTAAACCACGCAGGTCGTGGGTCAGATGAGTTTGAAAACATCCTGTAATATATGCACGAGAGGCATCTTTTCCAGCAAAAAAATGATAACCACCACCCTATATTATAAATAGTTCCTTTTAATTAATAATATAAAAATCCAAGACGATTGTGAAAATTAAGGGCTAATTTAGATCAGTTTTTTTTTACCTTTCCATAATATTGTTTTCCACTAGTTACGTCAAATACCTCTCCGCTGAAGGATTCGAGAGTAATAAATGAATATATGGAATACATAATTGTTCTTAATTTTCAAACACGAAATAATGTATAACTTTCTTACTTCATGGCAATATAAATCGGTAAATTTGGATCTGTTCCATCATATTTAGCCAACTCTTCTTCAGTAAATATAATTTCTTTGCGCTATTTCGAAAAGAATAAAAGATAAAACTTTTTTTCGAAACTAAGATTTTGAAAAGTACAGGTTAATAAATACCGGAATCCAATTCCTCCAATTTGTGTATTTATTTTTATATCCCCAAGTCCAAGTCTCGGTAATTAAATAACTAGTCAAGAAAAATGCAATTATAAATATTACAATTGTTTGTAAAATTGGTTTAATTAAAGAGGGAGATTTACGAGAATCTTTTTGATTATTATATGAGACATCTGTAAAAGACTCTGATGAGTCTTTAACTTTCTTTCGTTGAATTGTTGACATTTTTGTCGCAAAAATGAGAATATGTGTAACTGCACTGTTTATTCCTACCGGTTACTAAATGCTGCACAATAAATTAACCGGCCCGACTTTTTATCCACAAAAAATTTTACCCCACGTGATTTCGACCAATCGAATTTCAGGATCAGGTGTAACGTAAAAATCGAAACGAAACAACTTTTTTACAAAAAAACGCGAATAGCTCTAAATTTTAATTAGGAAGCCACCTTCTGCGGCCTAATTAAAAATATTCCTTGTGAAATTTTACTAATAAACTCAACCCTAACTCTACGTTGTCCTCACAAATTTGATTGGTCAAAGTCACGTGGGGTAAAATTTTTGTGGGAGAGCTACCACTAATTTTTATATCTGTATTGTCACGGGTAAACGTGATATAGGACGATCATCGAAAGTACACTGCGCCACATTTCATATGACAATCGATCATGCATGATTGTCAATGCATAATCGATCCTGCATATAATTAATCGTGCATAATCGATTTAGAAACAATCTATCGTATGATACGCATAATATGGTAACGTCGTAGATAGGATATCGTATGAATTTAGCCTCGTAGTTTCCATAAGATTCTATAATGTTAGAATAGTGATTCCCATAATATTTGTAAAGTATAAAAAGGAGGTCTTCTGCACAATAGTCTTCGGATTATCATATAACTGAATCCAAGACTACACTCGTACATCTATTTTTATCCTAAATTGGGTTAAATCACCAAGTCACGCCTCTGGCGAGCCGCCTTTTTGATCGTCATCTGCATCGGTTTATCGTATAAGAAAAGGGCGTTCAATTTTCCCCGTAACAAAATTTATCGAGATATGAACTGTGAAAGTCAAAGGTACTGTATTAATTTTTTTAAAATGTTGATTTCTATCGCGAATGCTAAGAAATTTAAGTAGGTATGGCTAAGCTTTTGAGGATTCATTCACTTTAATTGTAAAATATAAGCAAACGATTATTTCTACAAATGATACAAACCAAAACAGCATAATACTGTACTAAAAAAATTTTTATTAGAAATTAGAAGATGGTTTCATATATATACAAGATTTTGAGTTATCGAAGGTTTTTTGAAAAAGCCTTCGCCTTTTTCGGGTTTGCATTACTTGCAGAAATAAGTATGCGTATGTAGGCATGCCCTTCTGAAAGCGCGTTTCTATCAACAGGTGTGAATCATTTAAATATTCGATAAATGGTACCCTATATGAATAAACATTACTACTCTCAATATATAGTTACAGTAAGTTTCCACAAATGCACCAATCCCAGGAATTACACTTACGAAGGATTTGCTATTTGAATTTCTTGACAATTATAGATAATTGTTATTCATGATAATTGTTATTAATTAATCATCTTGATAATAATATCTGTGAATAAGAACTCACAAAGTCAAGTCGATATATTAGCAAATTTGACAAGAGATAATACAAATGAGGTAAATCTTCAGAGTTGAATTTTCATGCTTAAACGGATATAAAAAGTAGTACCGGTATCTTTTCATAAATAAGTTTACCGTAAAGTGCTGACTGATGTATATATTCGAGCAAATACAATGGCTAACGCTGTATCTAAAAATATAGCACTATAAGTATTTTTTGTCCTCAACCTTACAGAATAGCCTATTTTGAGAAACTAAAAATGACGAAAGATATAGGTGAAAACGGCTCTATATCCAGTTATATATATTAGTATGTAGCTAGCCTAGAACTTCATGCTTAAAAAACCATATAACGATAATTTAGCCTGTAAATCAAGTCAAAAATGTAAAGGATCTTTAATTAGTGATAAATAATGTAATTGCATTACAAAAATATGAGGACTGTTGAAATATTATGGCTGTCAAAAATATTATAAACTGTCGAAAAGCCTGTCGTTATTAGGTTCATAAAAAGCAAATAATCTGAAGTATTCCGAAAAGGAAATGAAAATGAATGACGAGCAAGGTCGAGTGGAAAAGCACCGAGATTTTCCTAAGAAAAAAAAAAAAGTGTTAGAATTTAGAATCAATAGGTAACCGATTTCGGCCAACCCAGAAACTTATCGAATTCGGTCATCAGTAATTTTTCAGTTGTCCCAGAATTTATGAGAAACAGCTGTAATCCGAATTCTAAATAAATCCGGATTCAATTTTTTTTGAATATATACATCCCGGATATAATATAAAACAAGGAATTTTTACAAGAATTACCCGTATAACAATTCACTGAATACGGAATTTATATCAAAATTTGCACCGAACCTTTACACGAGAAACAAACAATTAATTTCAAGGGCCTAACATTTTATACTTTCGTTTTTTTTTTCGTATACAATAACCAAATATATTATTTATAAATTACAATGGAAAATTTTTAATAAATTCTTTAAAAATAATATTCATTTTTAATTAATAAATTAATTATAAAGTTCAACATCTCTGCAAATTTTCTGAAACTGGTCAATCTTTTGAGGAATGGTTGGGGTCCCGGCAGCGAATACAATGATTTCGCCATTCGAAGGGAATAAACGGACGCGTCAAGATAATAATAATTCGGAAATCGGATAATCTATTATTATTTTACACTAATAAAAAAAAAATAAAAATTAGTAAATAAGAAATATATAAAAATAGTCAGATACTATATTGCTTATTACGAGAAGTCTCCTGGTTCCGACTCGACACTTCCAAAAAGCCAGTACAGACTAACGCTTGCCAAAGGGCCAGTTAACTGGGTCCAACTCACTTGCCAAAGAGCCAGTGTTACCTAGACACTCTTATCAAGCCAGCACGAAGCTGCTAATTGCGAACTAGACACCCTTATCAAGCCATATAACATTAATAGTCGACTAGACACCCTCTGGAAGCCAGTACAGACAAACGAAGATCCTTCCGTACTGTAATAAACCAAGGTTGCTACTCTATCAAGGAAAGCCCATAACTGATTTCTCATACGAAACCAGTAGACCCCAATGTCGTAGACAACCTTCCGTTCCCGAAGCGTTCACGAACATAATACTAACCTTCGTCGGCGTCAACACAAATGTTCTTCATTAACGTTAGGAGTGCCTCTCCTCCTTCAGGTTCAAGTCTATTAGGACTATATCCGAATCACGTAATAATGTTTTTTCCTTCAGTTGAAGTCGAAACTAAATATTACTGTATTTGTTTAAAAAAGTGCGTGGAAATAAACGCGAAACTTCGACAAGAATAAATTCACTTTCTTTCATGTTAAGATTCACCAAAACTTGTAAATCTGGTTTTTTTCCAGAATTTATAGAACACATTCTTATCGAAAGTACTGTACGTTAGAAAGTCCAGAAGTCGAAAACATAAAATTGAATAACATCAAAACAAACAACTGACCAATCAGCATTGAGTGACTGTGAGATCCTCAAAATTCCGTGTCAGAATCAGGGACTGTCAAAAATTTGGATATCAAATTGCAAAAATTAATTTGGGTATCAAGAAATATTTGGGCAAAATTTGGATAAAAAATTTAAAAATTTGGAATTATTTGGATTATTTTCAAGCAAAAAAGCATTGTCGACCAATCAAATAATGAAATTACCACGTAACAATAAAGTTGAACTTGCGGTTTGATTGGTCAATCACAAGCCAAAATGATATCGGTCAAATCATCTGAACACGAGTTCATATACAATGATATCGCGAGCTATTTTTATTGGCCAAATTACGTGAATTTTAAAATTGGCTGAAATTTACCGTATTTCTGCGACATGTGTACCCGGCGTGATGCAATTTTTCACATAGTGAAAAATTAAAAATGACATGAATTACACAATTATTTACTAGTGTTCCGCACGGATCGGATCGGACGGATATTTTAGAAGATCCGGATCCGATCCGAAAACCGGATCGGATCCATGTTCAGATCCGAATTTCGAGCCAAAGATCCGGATCCGGATCCGGATCCGATATAGTTACACAACTAATTGATTATCATTTGATGATCAGTTTATTTTTTTTTTTATAAGTAAATTTTTTGCTAATAATATCTTTGTCGTTGGAGCCGTCGTTGGAGTCTTCGCTAAAGTTGTCGCCGGAGTCATCGTTGGTATTGGTGGGATTATATTTTTTATGTTCTTGTTAATTTTGCTGCCTCGTTATTGCCATTGTTGGTGCTTTTACATAACAACAGACCTATTTTTTTTCTCATTAATAAAGTCGTCGCTGGGAGTCGTCATATATACATCGTTATTGTTTGGTGTTGGTGTGATTTCAGCAATATCTAGTATCATTATTTTTTGGAGTTTCACACTACAACTAACCTTTTTACTTGTTAATAGTGTAATATCGTCGTCACTAAAGTCGTCGTATCGTTGTTTGGAATTAGCATTGGACTTTGTTGATTTCGCTGTTGTTGGAGTTTTCACTATTATGATTGGTGTGTTCTGTCGCTTTTGGGTGTTGATGTAGGTAGCATTTAGTGTTAGTTAGTTAGTTATTGGTGTAGTCTGTCGCTTTTGGGTCGTTGATGTAGCATTTATTGTTACCGTAGTTAGCGGTTAGGATCGTTGATGTAGCATTTAGTGTTAGTTAGGGTTAGGGTTAGTTAGCGATTAGGGTTAGGATTAGTGTTAGTTAGTGGTTAGAATTAGGGATAGTTTATAATTAGATTTAGGGGTTAATTAGTAGGTAAACATGTATATGTGCGTACTTTTTTAAAAATAAAGAAAACATTGGCAAATAATTGAAAATTTAAAAGACTTATCAGTTCGAGTATTTTTATATGGGTGTATTAAAAATTGCGCGACTTTAGTAATAATGACCCGGATAATTATAAAAAAGGTGGCACTATTAAACAGGACATTTTTTTGGGCCGGCCCAAAAGAATGTCCGGTTTAATAGTGCCACCTTTTTTATAATTATCCGGAGTCCTAAGATTTGTGTTGACATTATAATCGATATGCGACAATTTGATTGGCAGACCTTGTGATGTTGAACAATTTATCAACGTCCATATAAAATTAAAGTTAGTAAAGCAAGTTCGCATATCAAATTCATAAGATTTATTATCATTACGTTTTAATCGAAATGATGACGGTTTATATTAACCAATCAGAGTCTACATAACACAACCAATCAGCGTGAACGGATCCAAACGGATCCAAACGGATCTTCGGATCGGATCCTCTGGATCCGGCGGATCTTATAAATCATGGATCCGATTCGATCCGAAGCACCGGATCCGGATCGGATCCGGATCTCGGATCGGATCTTGCGGAACACTATTATTTACATCACCCCGGGTACACATGTCGCATAAATACGGTAAGTTAACGTTAACGTTAATTTCACACCTCTCCATGTGGTGTTACACACACTCTGATTGGTTAAACATAGGTCCACAGATCACATGAATTCCAAAATCGACCAAAATTTGGATATCATTTGGATAATTGTGGGCCGAAATTTGAAAAAATTTGGCTAGGTGCCAAAATTTGGAAATTTTACAATTAAAGGCCAAAATTTGGAAAAATTTGGAAAATTTGGATCCAAATTTTTGACAGTCCCTGGTCAGAATATGTCGGAGTGCATCGGAATCATGGTGCTTTCAACTTTGCGATACTGTAAATCTCTTTTTTTTAGATATTTTTCGCTAAAAATGGATGACACGTTAAAAAAAATAAATCCGGATGTAAAGTAAACCCGGATATAAAAATAAATCCGGATACAGTCAGACCTCTCTAAATGCATGGCATGGCGAAGGGCCAATAAAAAATCATGCATTTATAGAGGTATTGCATTTAGGAAGTATAAGTTGGGACCAAGTCAAGTCATGCATTTAGAGAGTTATGCATTTCGAGAGGTTGCATTTAGGGAGTTCTGACTGTATATAGGAACTAATCTAGTTGTCGCCGGCGGTGACAGTCACCGGATTGCAATTGGCCAACCAGATCGTAGTACGGAATCAAGACAAACGCTAAAGTTAACTGTCGTTAGGATCAGAAGTAGAATGTATAGTTTAGTAAAATTTTGCAAGGAATTTTTTTAATTAGAGCACAAAAGGTGATTTCATAGATAAAATTTTGTGCTATCGCGAGTTTTTGAAAAAATTCAATGTTTTTCTTCGCTTTCGGGTTACACAGACATTACACCTGATCCCGTGATGTGATTGGTCAATTGCAACCCGGTGACTGCGACAAATAGATTCTCCCATAAAATAAATCCGAATATAAAACAAATTTGGATATAAAATAAATCCAGATATTCGGATAAAGTATCTTTACAAGACATAATAAAATTTGACATATACTAAAATACTAAAAATTATTTTTGACATACTAAATTATTTATGATTTTGACAGTCGAAAAATAATTTTAGCCAAGAGAAAATATTTTTGGCACCCATGTATAACAATATATAGCAATATATCTGATATATTTTATCAAGGCGAGCAAGATCTTAAATCGTTGATAACAAAGCGATGGCAGAAAAAATACAATAATATATTTAATTGCGTAAAAATTCTGACTGCATTATGAAGTTGAACGATCAGCAATCACCTGATCGCGAATTTTTCTGTCATCACTTTGTTACCTATCTTAAGCGGAAATGTTTACTAGTATATTAGACAAAAAAATTTAAAGTCCAGCGATTATAGCGCTAATTAAAATCCTAATGCTAAAATATTACACGTGTATATCACTTCCCATTGACCTAAATCCAATATTTGAGTACATCGCTCGCGCACTATTCTAATGATAATGCATATTTTATGTTACACAAGAAAGATGAATGTTTATACAAAAAAAAATTTTTTGTAACGATCAAAAGCTTATACGTGAATTATTATTATCATAAGAAATCGATCGGCCGATTTTGAAAAAAAAAATCGAACGGTTAAGCCTAGAATTAGCTTTATCCGATTCTTTTATAATTACTAACGTTTGCTGCTTCGCAAAGAATCCAAATCCTAAGCGAAAAAGGTTGTAAATTCATTTAGTTGGGAACTTTAATACAATGGATATAAACTCTATAATATCTATAAGATACTACCTGGGAAATTTGATTTAGTTTGGGCTGCAGACGATTGGCTATTGAAAGTAAAGAAAATTGAAGATCTGAAAATTCCTATAAAAAATATAACATGTTATTTCACAAAAAAAAAAAAGAGGATAGGTCAATGTAGAATAGAACAAAGATTATAGTAGATACTCTAGGTGTAAATAAAAGGTCTAAAGTTTTGGAATCTTTATAAAGTATAGAGGTCAAAGCCTGTTCGATTCCACCACTGAAAGAATGAAAAACTAAGATTAATATTTATATAATTAACAAGTTAAATCCTAAAATATCTAACCGCACGTACCAAGATTTGGAGAATTCTTGTTGTGCCACCAATTCTTCATTCACTCTAGAAAATACTTTGTTTCTTGTTTGATCAATTTCAACAATCTTTTCCTTTAAAGATTCGTAAGTAATAAAAGGCGAAGATTGCTCTTCCGAACATCTTAAAACTTTCAAGTGAATAAAAACGCCATTAGATTCATAATAAATATTAGAGTTCTAAGATAAATAAATAGGAACCTACACATTTCCAAGTTTGTTAATCTGTTCACGGATAATAATAAATTATCCCTACTTCCTACAACTGTTTTTTCTATCTTTGGCTCCACAAAATCAGTTACAGACATGAGATTCTATTAAATTCTGCTCATTAGATATCTAGTATAAATTAATTCAAAATCCGAATAGGCTAATATAAAAACAAAATTACTTTTTGTGCAGTAAGATAATTCTTGCGGTGTTCTAGCTCCTTTGTAACATCAGAAAATAATCTATAAACAGCTTTTTGATCTTCCAACTCGAGATTGAGAGCCTTAGAGATTAATTGAGTTCGCGAATATTGAGATAATAAAATATCGTTCACCTACACCATTATTTAAATATCAATAAAATAATACAAAATAAATAGTCAAGGTGAAACATTTCATCATACCAAGTTAAATCTATCTATTAATGATTTTTGATACTTTGATTGAATAGTGTAATCAGCCATTAATAATGGATTTTCAATTTGCAATTCTGCAAGGTTTTTTAAATATTCTCCAATTTTTGAAGTCAAAACCGTCTTGATCTGTTGGTTCAACATAGTACTGTTGCTTATATATTGTTCACATTTCGATCTAAAAGAAACGAAATTAGAATATTAATATCAATAAGTTTTTGAAAAAAAACGAAATTATGGAAAATTTAATTGGACATACTCTAAGCTATCGAGGTCAGGAATAAATGAATCTAGCCCTAAGGCATCATCATTTTCAAGCGTTCGTAAATATGTAGACATATATTCACGACGGACATTCGCTTCAATATATTTAAGTTCAGTTTTTGGACAGCTATAACAAAACACAAAATTGTTACTTTATGATTATATAACAGATAAGAAATCATAAAAAAAATATATTACAGGGATTTTAGACGTTTAATTTCATCACATAAAGCTTTCTGAACAGAAATTCCATCTAAATTCTTAAAAAAAATAATTTTAAATTGCAATAAATTCTAAGACAATGTGAAATAAAAATTTACTTGTGGAAATAGGCTTTCATGGAATTTTTGAAGTTCATGTGTGAATGTTTGGTCAACTTTTACTATATCCTGGATATCGTTCGTATATTGAAATATAAAATTTTTTGCCTTTCCTGTTGAACGCAGGACAATAAATATATATATTAACAGATCACTAGTAGTGTGGCAAATTATATAAATCTGGATTCAACGAACCACTTCTTTCGTGAATATCTCTTTCAGATAATACTTCAGACAATGCAATAGATAAGGCATTAGTCTCAACATCAAGCTGCAATTAAATACGTACTTAATACTGTTATCACCATTTCTTATCAAACATTGTACAATATCATAGTTAAAAGAACCTTAATGGATTCCTGTTGAATCAACGAATCAACATTTTTATTCCGCTCGTCTAAATCACGATTGATTCTCTTTAAATCTGCGAGTTGACTTTCTAAATCCTCTAATGTCATTCTATTTTAAATCATACGCGTACTCAATAAATTGTTGATTCCATAGCATTCTGAATGTAATAGTTAATATAAGAAAAATTATCTCACTTAAGTTGGTTACGGTGATTAGATACACGATCGTGCCTTTTTCGCAATATATCGATTTCATTTTCTAAGCTCTCATGTTCTTTCCTAATATATTAATTTTGCCAATTCATTTTTTTTAATTACATATCCAGACGTTCAAAGAATTCAAGAATTTAATAAACTTACTTAATCTTTGCAATCTCCACTGATGTACTTTTAAATAAATAAATAATTATATAAACTTTTTACGCAGCACATGGTACTAAAAAAATCAAAGTCCCAACCACTTACAAATCATAATGTTTGAACTTACAGACCACCTTCGTTATTACCAATTAAATTTTTTTCATCGATGTTTTCACTTAGCCAATCAAGTAAATAACGCGTTTCTTTACTCTCAAAAGCCCACAAGATTTGTTCTGGCTTTAAAGCCGAAACATTCGGATATTCTAGCTTTGACAAGAAATTCACGAAGGCTGTCGCTGAATGCATTTTTTTTAGACTTAACGCGGAATTATATCCCACTTATACATTTATTTGAATTCCACGCGATTGATCGACGAGCAATCTGATCAGAATTACATAAACCGGCCAGCATTACGGTTGTAAATTCCGACAAAAATTAATGTCAACCGGCATTCATATGGCGAATTTGATGCATACGAAGATCATTTGATGTGACAAAATCATGCCTCAATACTGTAGTTCAGGGTTGGTAAAATTGGTCATTTGCCTTTTTTTCAAATGACCTAGGTTAGGACTAAAATTCATAATAAAAATTGGGTCATTTGAGGTCATTTGAGATCATTTGAAGGTCATTTACCATCCCTCCCTACTGAAATAAACTTAAATGTTAACTTCATATGAAGAATGAAGAAAACTGTATATATTCTATCACTATGATGCTTGGAAAAAAATATATTCACGATATAAGACTACATTGTCAAATTTTTTGATGACTAAATTTTGATTAGCCCGTGACTTTGAGAAAGCTTATTTAAATTTCCCTATCAATTATATTATATATTTTTTAAATAATTTTTAGGATTGGATATAAGACTCGAACTTTATAAAATAAGGACTTAATTTTTAAAATTAATTGGGATTTTAGATTCCACAAGAATTATTTAGTTGACTAAGAAATTTCTATGTAAATTACTATGTTTAGTCGATTTAGTCGATTAAATCATATAGTCGATTCCTATCCCTAATTTAGGCCCTTTATATTGCAAAGACTGGCCATATATTTTTTTGTTTAAATTTTATCAGTTCAGTAAGGCATACATATGTGCTTAAATTGGCCATTTTACAATTATTCTTATAAGGCCAGTCCAAATTGATAACATAAATATTCTGCAAGAAGGGGGGTAAAAAATGTCAAAAGCAATTTGATTGGTTAAATTAGTGTTTATAAAACGATGCAGAAAATGGCTAGGTGCTTACGTCAGAAATGTACAGTACAATACATGCTACTCTGGTTATATCAACATTTTTGGTTCATTAGTAAAAAAATTCAAAATGTCGATACAGTGAGTTATACCGACATTTTATATTAAATTTTTAAAAAAAAATGTCGGTATGGAAAGATTTTACTATGTTGTCGTTATATCCAGATGTCGGTATAACCAGAGTTACGTGTAATGTAGTTATTGGGTCATGTTGTTAACGATAATCGCTGATTTCTTCATAGCAGACACCGCGTTATGACGTGCCCTTTGGTCACGTCATAAGCACTGTGTCCTAGTGAATAATCAATTATCATCAACAACATGACCAATAACTATATATTATCCGACAAACTCTTATGATCATGAATGTATTTCTTTCCGTTATTTTTTTCATATGTTACGAAATAATCACGTTTATATTTGAATTAAAACTCAGCCGACAACTCCCTATCAAAAATTGTCGGATAACACCATTATTGGGCAAAAATTTTTGGATAACGGTAAATTGGCAAATGATTGGCTGACACGTGCCGCTTTGCGGCACATGTTCAAAAATTTTTGCCCAATAATGTATACAATACGATCAGAATTAAACTTTCGGAATTGCAGATAAAGCGATAAAGCAATTTAATTGGCCAACCCATTTCTATTATTGGTATTATACCTATACCCATGTGTATAATACTGGGTATTATACTGGTATTATACCAATCGTATTCGTGTAAATCAACCAAACGCGAAATTTTGTTTACACGGATCAGCCCGAAGAAGTCAAAAAACAAAAAAAACGCAAAGAACATAAAAACGGCATTCTAAACCTATCTTGGGCCATTAATAAAAAATGTCGGGAAGACAATTTTACCTATATTAATCCTAACCTTAACCCCAACCCTACAAATTTTAACTAAAATTTCAAAAAATCACGTGGGTCACGGCTTTAGCCATCCCCAAATTCGGAAATTGTTATTGGCTAATTTTACTGCAGATCGTCACATGACCCAAACTTTTTTTGCATGACGTATGATTCTGGATTTTTATAAAAACCGATGTCAATAATGTAGCCACAGCCCTTTTACCATGGCCAACTCATGGCACACTTATTTTGACAAAACCGAGGATCAAGGATAACCACGAAAGGAATCCAGCAAACCTGTCTTACAATAAGTGTTCAGACGCACTCACGAAAAGTCTCCGGGCAATTGCTAATAAATGCGCAGATGATAAAAAAGTTACGAAAGCAAAGAGCCTTTTGGCTATTTTTAAGGCAATTTACTTTCTGAATGCTACAATATGTCATAATAAGAGTTTCTATATGAACTGACTAACGGCTGCTATACGGCATATAACAAGGAGGCACGGCTTTTAGCTATTCCTCTGTTGGGCTTCTAGCTTGCTGTGGTCTCTGTCGTGGAGACTCTAAATGCCTTTTAGGTATCCACAGCTAGGAAGTGTGTGGCTTTTAGCTAGTCTTCGCTGTGGCTTGATGTAGCATTAACCTGACAAACGTTTATTAGTTTAGTTTAATCTAATGAACAAAATATTTTTTTTACACATCAAAAAATAGTAACAAAATTAACGGAAAAAAGGCGACAATATCGATAATTGAAAAAGAGATGTGTGATCGTTTGTTAATAAAGAAAGAAAGAAATTGGAAACTTTTCCGGTAATTAATATAACTGTATAAACATTTGAAATGAATTGTTCACAATTTTTATCTTTTAATTAAATACAACAGGTTAAGTGGATTGCTCAAAGCCAATCATACACTAAGGAGATTGCTCAATATACCGTACAGGTCAAAGCTTGTCATACACTAAGGGGATTGCTCAAGATACAGATCAAAGCCAATCATACACTAAGGGGATTGCTCAATATACAGGTCAAAGCCAGTCATACACTAAGAGGACTGCTCAAGATACAGGTCAAAGTCAATCATACACATTTGCATTGAATGATAGTGCTCTTGAAAACTTGGAACTTAATGCAACTAAGATAATTCAAGATCAACAACTACCGGTATCTGGGAGCAAAAAGGATAAACCCAAAAACCAATTGGTGATTTCGAAAACAATCCGTTTTTGGCATTTGAGAATGAGGTATGATAGTTCTGTTCTCATTGAGTATATGTTTAAATATCAAGTTTTACTTGTTCTAATGCTTTTTTCTGCGAATAGTATGTATATTCACAGAGAATTCTGAATGAAGGGACAAAATTACCAGCTCCCAATAAACGAGGAAATGAGATCGAAAAAACGTTTCTACACGTAAAAAGGTAAAAATTGTATGTGATAAAAGCTAAAGAACATAAAATCTCATGTACATTTCTCTATATTTAGGCAAAAAAGAGCGTGAAAAGTGAACCTCAACCAATAAACGGAATGCCTTCCTCCGAGTCTCTTCCTTCTTCTGATGAGGGTAACAAAGAATGTAGTGAAGAAGATGACATGGAAATTAAATTTGACCTAACGATTATTTCAACTGAATTGTGAACCAACAGTCAAGGTATGACACATTAAAAATTTGATTCTCTTACTGCATGTACCTTACAGTATGCTTTGTTTTTAGTGGAAAGTTGACCATATCAATGTGACTGATCGGTTTCAGCAGTACCAGAAAGAGATTATTGAGAAGGCGGGAATAGAAGGGTTGAAATATGACAATATCTACGAACTCTTGTATGTATTCTGAAATATTGAACATTTGGCTACACAACAATTTTATTGAGCATCTTTTTCTTATTATACTAGAGCTTTATCGTCGATTATCGTCATTTCCTGACCGTGTCCATATCCCTCCTTGTTTACAATTCAAGAGTAGAAAGAGGTTACAAAAAATAATCTCAAAAATCCTCACTTTCACTGGACATTTTATCATCTCTTAATGAAGCATCGTTTAACCATTTTCTCAGAATGGACGCATTTATGGAAAGTGGACAATCGAAACTAGGTAGACTAGTTGCACGAGCGTTTAATGACTTGTATGTAATATAATCTTATAATATATACATGAGATTGTAGCTTATATAATTTTTTTTACGTCGTAAATATAACAGTGTTATGCATGTTGCTCCATTAAAGTTGTCCGAAGAAGAACATTGTCTACATTTTGTCTACCCAATTTCTCGCATACGATCTAGTATTAAACCGTTCTAATTCAGGTTCTAAAAAAAGACCGGACCTTTCATGCATAATAAACGGTGTACCGATCTTGAATTCGGAATTTAAACCTTTGGGAAGTACACTACTACAATGAACGAAGGACAGAGAAGGTGCAGTTGAGAGCTTGGAAGTCCATTAATCAACAATTGCAAACTAAGGGAGGTCCAGGCGAAGTCGTAATACTTTTAAACATAGGTAAGCGAAAGATTATATGAAAGTTTATTTATATATATATATTGATTATTTTATGTAATAATTAGAAATCTTACTCTATGGATCTCGAGTATGATGGTTTATACTGTTCCTGGTCATTCCTCACCACCGGGCTGGTAGTTGACAAGACTATGTTTCCGCTTGCAGGAGTCACGATCCATTATTTGGATCTTTAGAGGTGGCCCAAAACCCCTGATTCCACTTTCAAGGTTCAAATTGGTATCTTTAAAACGCCATAAATGAAAAAAAAGGGTTCGGACCTTCGTACTAAACAGGAATGGAATGTCTGCTTCATATTGTAGCTTTGTAATTCACTTTTGCATCAATAAACAACGCCTATATGCCACATTTTCCTTGTTTATGAGAAATTACAGTAATTTCAGGATCAAAGGATTTTAAATATAAAACATATTGTAGTGACATTACTACACCAACCGAACAAATGTCTTTTATGCGTACATTTCCAGACTTGCCACAAATAAAGAAATTGATTCATTAGATTTAGATTGAATAGCATGAGTGTATATTTGTAACTACAATATACAATAGAATTTTGGATTTAGGCAATGCCGCATGCCAAAATTCATTGTATTATATAAATGCTTTCTATGCCATGTATAGGTTTCGTTTAGTGATAGAACTATCGATGTTAAAAATAGGTGATACTTAATTGTCACATTCAATTTATAAAGGAATAAAATTTTTAATAGACTACGGTATATGGCAGTTGAATTTTTAGCAATCACTAGTTTCATGTATAGCTTTCACTATTATTATTAAGATTATTTTTGAAAAAGGTTATCTAAACTTTAGGTTTGAATTGACTTCACTAACCGAATAGTGATTATTAATTAGTTTGATTACGGTATGATTCCCTGAAAGTTAGTTCCCCACTAGCTCATTCTTTTAACACTATATCCCCGACAGAATGTTTCACCTACAGTACTTCTTGTTGACAGAATCTTTCCTCGATATACCATGTTTTCGACATCCCCTTTCCTTGTCATCTCATAGTTTCGACAAGACATTTATCTGATATGACATATTTCTAATTTGACTTTTCTCTGAAACTAAGTTTTATTGAATGCACTTTTTCTGACAACTCAGTGATCATCACATCACGTGAAATCATGCAACTACGTCATTTGTTTACTAGCACTAACAACTCGGCCTAAATTATACTATCATCTAACCCTAATCTAACCTTAATCCTAACCCTAATTTAGGCCGAGTGCTTAATCGTGGGATGTGATGATCATGAATATTCATTATTCTTTTTTTAACCGAAATTTCTAATCGGGGAAAGATCTTGTCGGAAAAAGATATCGGAAACATGTCATGTCAGAAAATATTCTTTCTGAAGTACATCATGTTAGTAAAATAATATGTCCTGTCAAGGAAAAGGGATATCGAAAACATTGTATGTCGAGGAAAGATTCTGTCACAAAAAATGCTGTAGGTAAAACATTCTGTCGTGGATATAGTGTCGGAAAAATGAGCTAGCGAGGAACTAACTTTCGGGGAATCAAGCAACAATGATTAGTTTATACAGTATTCAAGATTTTGTTATGAATTTCCTTAAGCATTTATACATATATTAAGATCATAATTAGCGATAATATTGGTATATAGCTACTAAAAAATTTTATGACATACACTGGTTCAAGCCATAAATAAAGTCTGCCGACGATATTATGTCTAAACTTGTATCTTTTGTTAATCCAATTTCATACTTATATAGTATATTGAAGTAAATTTAACATAATTTTTTAAAAGCGGGATTTTCAATATACTTACTTACGTACAATATATATTAACACTTAAGAATATACAATGCATATAATCAAGAAGTTTGAATATATTAAATTTATTATTGATTGTTAAATATTAATTGTATTGATAAGTAAAATTCTCACTTATCTTCAATAAGCTCTTGTTTTTGCTTTCAAGAAAGGCATTCTTTTTTTTATAACTCTTTCATTCTTCTATTAAACAAGTATGTTTCATACTTCTCTAATGATAAATATGCTTCATTTATTTGACACGATTTATAATTTTTATTTAAATATTTAGATTTATACCTTCTTTTATCCATCTCATTTACCTTGCGATTTATCCTTATATTGAATACTTTAAATCTCGTAAAGACCGTGTCAATGGTCCCATTCCATATCATTTTATAGGACATTTAAACATTCTTTTTGGAAATCTTGCTAATAACTATAATTTAACTGACAAATATGGTAACATTTGTGAATTAAAAATGTTTGGTTTTCGTACCGTATTAGTTGGTAAGCATATATTCCCCTTTTTTATGTAGAATTCCTTTATTACCTAGTTTTAAAGAATTAGGGATGGATAAAGAAGGTTTACTATTAAATTTAAATAAACCAAAATGGATACATAAATCGAAAATTCTTTCAACAATCTTTTATCACCTCCAAGTTTTATAGAGTTGAATATATTAAAATCATGTGATTTTAATACAGACTATATAATGAAGTTAGTTTTTCTTCTAAGATACTAAATCAAATTCAGGGCCGGGGAGCAATAATTTTAAAAATTCTTGAATATGGGACTGGAAACTTAAATTAGGCAAGACTTTTTTAAATTCTTTAATTCAGGACCGGGAACATAAACAAGATGTTTTTAAGATTCTTGAATTTAGAGCTGGAAAACTTAAATTGGCTAAGAATTTAAGCCTCTTGAATTAATTCATTAAATAAGACTTTTAATTCTCGAGTTCAGGGATAGTAAACTTAAATCAGATAAGAATTTAAAAAATTCTTGAATTTAGGTTTGGGAAACTTAAATTGGGCAAGTTTTTCAAATTCTTGAAATTAGGGCTAGAAGACTTAAAATTGCTATTTAATAAAAAGTTTATTTATATATATATGTTATAAAAAAAAAATTAATACAGTATAGCTGACAATAAAATTACTAAATTTCATATGAACCGATAAATTTTATAATGAAATACTTTAGCATTATGATATTAATTATTGTCGCGAAATCGGATGATGATGAAATCCACATGACACATCATATCACGTGTTACAAGAGTTAACATCCTAAATTCCGAATTTAGTAATAGTGTTAGGGTTAGGGTTTGGGACTTGTGTTCGGGCGTTAGGGTTAGGGTTCGTGACTAGATTTAGAGGTCGATTTTGTTGTATTAAACTTTAATTCGAGTAAATATGCGATAATTCAAGTCTTCATTTTTATTTACAAAAAAAAATCAAGTTCTTAAGCTTACAAAAAAAACAATTGCTTTAGAAAATTCCCGCCTCAAAAAAATGATTTTACTTCTTTTTTTTTAAAAAAAAAAATCCATTGCTTCTAGAAAATTTCGCACCATAAAAAAACCACGATTTTTGTTTTTTTTTTTTTAAAAAAAAAAAAAAAAATAAAAAATGGCATCGCCCACTCACTCACCCATTTAAATGCTGCCATATGATCAAGTCACGAATTCATTCGTACGGCCTTGACTCACTTAATAGGAACACGAATATCTTCGCCATTCACTTTAACAATCGCAGTTTGATTGTTTGAAGTAAGTGATTTAAATACACTTCGCTGGAAAAAGGTTTGCTGTAGCTTTCTTTTTCTAGTTTGCGGATTCATATCGTGATCTGGCGCAATAGCAATTGTGGCTCCGGCTTCAATTGTGTTATTGGCTGTTTTTTTCGATGTACACTACCCTGCTGATATATCCTTGCATAATATTTCCCGAGCGATATATTTATGGATTCATAAAGCTCCAACATTCGTGATATATATTCTTCCACAGCTTTGGACTTAACAGTGGCAGATTCGGAGGTTTTAGCGGTAGTGGTTTCGGTGGTGGTAGTCTCGGTAGTGGTCGTTTTAGTGGTGGTGATCTTGGTGGTTGTGATTTCGGTAGTGGTGGTTTCGATAGTGGGAGTCTTAGTAGTGGTGGTTTCTGAAACGTCTTCCTCAACGACATTCCCAAGGGCGCCTATTATAAAAAAAAAAAAAACCAAATATTAGGCTTATATTTCTAAAATTGCCCTAAACACTAGGGTGCTAACATTTATTACCTAATATCCATTTACTATAGGGGCTTACCCCACCCCCAGATAAGATCTATAAATAGAATTTTAGCCAATTAAATTTAACTAAGATAGGATTTTTTTTTGACCTCCATACCCTAAAATATTACCTAATAAATGTTAGCGCCCTAACTGCCCTAACCCTATTCTAACCCTACTAGCCCTATCTTAGAGCTAGTAGGGTTAGAATAGGGTTCGAATAAAGTTAGGAGCCTCTAACCCTATTTGAACCCTATTTTAATTCTAACCCTATCTAAACTAATCTAATCTAATCCTAACCCTATCTAACCTAATCTAACCCTATAATACTATCTAACCTAACCTAACCCTATTCATTTAGCAAGATGAATGCTAACAAACTGGGAGTATCATAGATGCAATGCATTTTCCATCTGAAGAGTGCTTCATGTAGCGTTCAACCGTGCGCCGTGTGGACTGTGGAGTTATACAATGAAATGAATACATCGATCACATTGATCCAGTCTTTTCATTGAAGTTAATTATCTTGATCCTAGAGCAATTTAGTGAAACCACGCCCACAGTCTAATTAAGTTGCTCAATTTGTCCTTGTGACTATAGGTGCCGGGTCGACCGTGTCTCATTGTAATGTTAAAGCCCACAAATTTCTATAGTTAAATTTGCAACAAATTCCTTACCATTGTCGCTTTGAAAGACCACAGAAGGTCCAAGGATTTTAAAAATATCTTTAAGAAGGTATGCCGCAACTGTCTGTGCTTCCTTATTTTTAATTGAAACTGCGACGAGAAATTTAGAAAAAACACAGACACAAGTAAATAGCCTCGAAAAATTGACGTTCTCTTTAGCAAAATCACGGAAATCGACAAGTCGATTTGAACATGCTGCCAAGGACCCATCGACACTACAGAAATTACATCAGTTTTTCTTTTATGGATATATTTATAGCATAGGCGGGACATTTATTTACATATCCTTTTACCTCTTCCTGTATGATTCCAATAAGTTTTTCTGAAATTGCAGAAAAAGTATTGTGATATTCGTGGTAATTGGCCTAATCATGGAAGCGTTGCAAAATTGCAGCACGCATCTCTATATTGTATTTGGAATTATACGGCGTTTTCCTGATATGACCACACATTCTTTACAATCGGTTTAATGAAAGAATTCTATTTTCGTTGACTTCAAATTTTTTGTAGCATCGAATGAAGTTGGATCTCGCAGTGCTTGTGATGGGGCTCTTTTGAATGCTATTCGGAACAGTTTATACTGCAAATATTCAACTATCATCTGATACTCCTCTACTGTTTCGGGAATTTTGGAAATTGCCGCCATGTTAAAAAAAAAACCTTGACAAAACTTAAGGTTTTTTTTTGTAGATGTGGTGATAGACGTCTATTGCTTCTTGAGTGGGTAGTTGGGCTTGGGCTTTTTTTGAGTGGTGAGCATTGCTTTTCTTGTGGTAAGTATTGCTTTTTTTGAATAAGTTGGTGTTGCTTTTGTTGAATAGGACATTTTTTTTTCTAACTATTGTTTTTTTTTGATGATTGTTTTTTTTTTACAATTGTTTTTTTTTTATTATCATGTTATATGATGTAATATTCGGAAACTGTCAGATATGATGTATGGTTACGGGTCACATGGATTTCATCATTATCTGATTTCAGCATTATCTGCGACAATTATTAAAAAAATTTTAAAGTCCAATATATAAGATATCCAGAGTTCTTTATAGAGAGATTATTGTTATTGACAAGGGTCAATAGTGTTTTATTTTATAAGTTGAATTGATTCATCAAAGATTTCGTTAATTGTTAGGAGGTTTGTCAATTACCAAAGGGTTTCAATATATTTTACCAATATTAGAAACTGTAAGAAGAGTCAATTCAATCCCATTATCCTCATCTACTAAAATTTTGTCTACTGGGTAAAATAAAGTTGTATTTGTAGTAAAGTTTCCAGTTAATAACAAACCAATAATGCTAATATACTTGCATACTACACCATGGTCATCGGTTGAATAGGACCCCAAACAATACATATAGAGGTTACATTAGCTTTAATATAAACTTTTTAAAATTTTTATCCACTTTTAATTAGAGCTAATTAACCATATTTTACATATAAGCTTTAATATTAAATAAATTTTAACCAAATATTAAATATAACAATACTTTTTTTAAAAAAATTTTTTCAAAAAAAATTTTTTTCTCAAAAAAATTTTTTTTAAAAAAAAATTTTTCTTAAAAAAAAA